>LBNU01007607.1:21180-58750 GCA_014162995.1 Artemisia annua
AAGTGTGAAGCTCCTCCGAGAACCATATCCCTCCTCCGCCACACGGCGTCCTTATCCCTTAGCCCGTTGCTTCTTAGCTCAGCCCTATCCCAACAACAGAGCATCGACTCTCTGTGAAAACTTCACTATCATCATATCCCTTACAAAAGGTGACCAGCAGTCAGCGCAAGGCTCCTCACCAAACAAGGGCATGGCGAGTTTTCATCTTTTTTTTTCTTGTTTTTTTTTTGCTGTGGATAAAAATTTTCTGGTAGGTGTTTTCTTTTAGGTTAGACTTATAATAGTTGATACTAATTAGTTTGCCTTTCAATCTCATTTTAAAGAGCCTTGGCTTTAATTACACACCTTGAAACACTCCCCAAAATAGTTAATCATCATGATTTATCTGCCACATACATGAATACAGCCCCAACCTTTCACACTCCTTATTACTTTGACCATTCCCCAGGTAAGTAATGATAACTAGGTATTAAATTCCACTAACCAATTTATACTTAACTTTAATTAGTTTTGTGTTACCAAACAATGGAGTAACCACAAGTGACAACTTTTGTGTTCTCTTTTTTTGCAGCTCCGCAGGAACAATGGATCTGCTTTTGGTTTCTTTGCTTTAAGGAATTCGGGTCACGGCACACCTTGGAGAGACGACTGCTATGTCCTCCAAATACTAGCAATGCCTAGGTTTTCAAATTTTTTTATCAAAGACCATTAGAGCATCACATGTTTCAGCTAATAACTGAATGTTATATTTGTATTTCATGTAACTTTTAATAACACATGTTGTTGCTTTTACTTCATGTTATCAAATATGTTTACCCCACTTTATTATATATTTATATATTGTTTGTTACGCGGGTTTCTCACCTCGCTTACTAAATGTATCAAGAAATGCTTCTTTAGGAAAGCACCCCGCAGCAACGCGCGGGTTTTCCAACTCGTATATATAAAGTATTAAAATTATACCCAGATTTATTTACAGCTATTGTCACGACCCTTCGGCCTTCACTTATCCAACTCTTTTTCATTGAAACCGTAACCTTATGAACCTTATTCAATTATGTACAACTTATATACCAGTAAACCAGCTGCCTAGCGCAGTTGGCCACCATCTACTTTAGAAGTCTGGGCTCAGCTATGTGATGTCTTGATCCAACAAAGGACGCGAGTTCGAATCCGTTTCGAAACATAGTTGGGTATTGGGTGGAGGTATTTCACAGGCATCAAACCTTTGCTGAGTAGGGTTGATGGGTACCATTAAGGTACACAGGGTTAAGGTGTCCCTACCAATCTACACTTTTGATCCAACTTATATACCAGTAAGTTGAAGGTTCGTTTGGTGCTAGTATCTAACTAAAATTGTAAGTATTATACTCAGGGTCGTCCCATTGATTTGGGTGGCCCGGTTTGAAATCACGAATGAGGCCCCTAAAAATCATGAAAATTTTAACTATTTTTGAAAATAAAAAGTTCTTTGATATTACGTAAATACATTAAAAATTCAACTTTGATAATATTTAACAAAGACACTAAAAATTCAAAACATTATATATTTAGATATGTATAAAACTATAAAAGTATAAATATTAATGGATGTACTAAATTGGAGGCCCCTTACAACGAGGGGTCCTGTGCGGTTGCACCACTTGCACACGCTAATCGCCGCCAGTGATTATACTCTATTAGTCTATTACTCGCAATATTTACTTTGTTTTGGCATGTTGTACGAATATATTAATACGTGGATTGTTTGAACTAAGCTGACGATTCACTGAATGATTTTATTCATTCATAATGACATTATCTTTAATGGGCGAATCTGGTTGCTCAGTAGATAATCATGGAGAGTGATGACGTATAGTCTCCCACTCGGGTCATGGAACCTGATTAGCAAAAAATCACGTAACACTTAGCCACACGAGCGGGCCGCCGTATAACGATAACTGATGGAGGTGTGTAAATACTCATCATTTTTCTATCACCTGAATGCCAAAAACAGCCAAAAACACCAACATAATGCATCAAGAATAATTGGAAATATTCCAAAGAGTGTGTTTTATGAGTCTTAGATGCAAAAGTTTGAAAACAAATGAAAAACAAGCAAAGTTCTGCACAATTGGCAGTTTCAGTCCCTCAACTTTCACAAATTGTCAAAACTATACCCTGAATATTTCAAAATATGCAAAATATCATAAAAGTCCTTGGGGATTCATAAGGTTGTCAAAAACAACCTTTGAATATCAAAAATTCAGCAAATTTACAAGCTTTGTCCCCCAAGGTTTGAAAAAATGTGCAAAATAGTCCATTGGTGAAATTTAAAAGAGTGAAAATAATCAAAATAAACCTTGTACTGTATTCATCTATGAATAAATTGTTCCTTGTGGTAAAATAAATTTAAATTTACAGGTTTGTCCCTGAAGGTTTCACAAATTGGCAGAACATGGTCCCTGGACTTCAAAACTGTGGAAATTATCACACAAAAGTCCGTTGAACTATTCACAAGTTATGGAGATAACCCTTTGTGAACGACTTGGAAAAAAAATCACAAGAACACCATTTTACTAATTCTCAGCAAATTAAGAGTTGTGTTCTTGTGATTTTCCAAAGTGTCACAAGGCGTTAATCTTGCCATATTTGAATAGTTCAAGGACTTCTGTTGATAATTCCACATTTTGAAAGGTCCAGGGACCATATCTGCCAATTTGGTGAAACTTCGACCAAACCTGTAATTTTCCAATCATTTTACCAAAGGACCAATTCATGTCATAGATGAATAGTACAAGGTTATTTTTGATATTTTCACTTTTTAAATTCAGCAAGACTATTTTTGACATTTTTCAAACTTGGGGGACCAAAGTTGTAAATTGTGATTTATTTTGATTCATAAGGAGGTTTGTTTTGACAATATGAATCCCAAGGACCTTTTAATGATATTTTGCATTATTTTGAAATATCAGGTGACTAGTTTTTTTGACAAATTTGGAAAGTTTGAGGACGAAACTGCCAATTGTTGCAACTTTGTCTGTTTTTCATTTGTTTTCAAACAGTTTGACATCTAAGACTCATCTAAAACACAGCTTTGTTGAATATTTCCATTATTTGGATGCATTATTTGGTGTTTTTGGTGCTTTTTGGCAGTTCAGGTGATAGAAAATGATGAGGTATTTACCACACTCATCAGTTATTCGTATATAGCTGGCCCGCTCGTGTGGTTAAGTGTATAGTATTTTTTGCTAAATCGGGTTCATTTGAACCCGAGGTGGGACGTATACTCATCACTCTCATTGAATTATTACTGAGCAACATGATTCCCATTTAAAGATAATGTCATTCATGAATGAATAAAATCATTCAGTGAATCGTCAGCTTAGTCAAACAATCACGTATTAATATATTCGTACAATTGCCAAAACAAAGTAAAATTGCGAGTAATAACTAATAAGATAATAATCACTGGCGACGATTAGCTGTGTGCAAGTGGTCAAGCGCCACAGGACCCTCGTTTAAGAGGCTGCCTCCATTTGTAACATCCGAGTTAATATTTATACTTTATTATTTTATACCATATCTAAAATATTAATGTTTTAATCTTTTAGTGTCTTTGTTCAAATATTATCAAATTGAATTTTTAATGTATTTACGTAATCATCAAAGAACTTTTTATTTTAAAAATAGTAAAAGTTTTCATGATTTTTTAGGGGCTCATTTCGTGATTAAACCGGGCCACCCAGAATCCAATGACGACCCTGAGTATAATACTTATTATAGTTAGATACTCAGCACCAAACGAACCTTACTTACCGCTTATAAAGGTTGTTATCAAAAGTTGTAGATTGGTAGGACACCTTAACCCTGTGTACCATCGTAATGTACCCATCAACCCTACTCAGGCAAAGGGTTTGATGCCTGTGAAAATACTCCACCCAATACCCAATATGTTTCGAAACGGATTCGAAACTCGCGTCCTTTGTTGGATCAAGACATCACATACTGAGCCCAGACTTCTAAGATAGATGGTGCCAACTTGCCGCTAGGCACGCTGTTTGACTGGCTCCGTGATAAGTCTGGTACGATAATTGAATAAGGTTCATTAAGGTTACGGTTTCAATGAAAAAGAGTGGATAAGTGTAAGCCGAAGGGTCGTGACCAATAGCTCGAAATAAATCCTGGGCTATAACTTTTAATACTTTAGGTGGATAATCGAGTTAGAAACCCGCGCTGGCTGGGGGCGGTGCTTCCTAAAGAAGAGTTTCTTGATACAATTTAGTCGAACGCGCAGAGTGGGAAACAAGCCGCGTAACAAGACAATATATATAAAATACTATTTATCAATTTCGTTTGAATAATACGATAATAATATTATAAATGATAATTGGTCTTTTGATTACGGACTAACACTATTTTATGTATATCATTTATCATATTTGAGATATAAAGTACTAAGCATAAACAAAGATAATGTTTGTATTTTATAAGATGTACATGATATTATATCAATTTCTTGATTAGAATAATAAATTTAATATAAAATTCAAGCTTGTTTTCAAAAGCTGGTTTATTTGGGGTGTACATGTGTTAACAATGATTGTCTACATAAATGAATCATTTGATAACAAAGAAAATTTCAAGACAGGACAAATATCGCTCCATACGATACTACACATCGGCGAATCTTGCTACAAATGTAAATAGTTTAACCAGAAACATTTGCCTAATTGTTTGGTATTTGTACGATGAAAAGAATCAAGTTTTAAGAAATGACTTATTATCTGTCTCACCATGATGTTGTGCTCTCAGATAGATTTTACAAGATTTTCACACTATTTCCACCAAACTTATACTTACCAACTTTGTGTTGCAATTCATCTTTAACAATGTATTCGTTGCAGGTCATGCTCAAATGACGAGTGGGCTCGGCACGCGGAAAGTGTGTCCTGATGTAGAGTAGCATCAAAGAAGGATATACAAGTATATGATTGTCATTGCGAAACTCTTATTATGTTGTGTTTAGACCGGATATTGGGATATTTCTGTAATGCGTGTCTGAGCTGCAATAAATTAATATAATATAAGTGAGAGACACAAAAGTTGATGTATATATTGTCGTGTTTTAATTACACGATCATCCATTAGAGTCGTTTTTGTTTATTTTTTATAATATGTGGTGGGTGTAAGTAACACAACACACAGACACTTGATATATCGCTGTGTCAAGAAATTTGAGTTGTTCATTAGGACCATGCAAGATCCACCTATAACAAAGAATTGAGTAATAAGATAGGGAATTATATTAAACCAGTTAAAGGACGCAAGTGTCTATCTTATTAGTTTATCTTATTTGACTACATACCTATACATATTGATGCCTTATTCTATTTAGACGAGCTACAGTAGATCAATTGATGATACACTTTAAGATATGCAGCCTTCACTGTAGCTCACAACACATGGTCAGATCCCTATAGTTTCGATCCTAGTGAGATGAATGAAAAGAGGTTCGGGGCTGGGGTGGGGTCATTGTAGTGGTGGCGTTCTGTTCAAGTGTAATGTATCACATCCATACTTACTGAGATTGGTTATGATAATAGTCAATCGAGTCATTGTTGTATATGTTGTGTAGGAAAGTTTGCGGTATTTCTCAAGTCGAATGACGGCGGTCAATTGTCAAAGAAAGGGGTCCAGTTGTGTGTTGTAATTGATAATTAAGCTTAACCAACACAGGAGCCTTTAGTAGAAAATGGTGATGTAGAACATTTGGACAATGATAGAGAAATATAGGAGTCTAATCCCTTCGCAACCTTTTCTACAAAATTAGTATGTCATACAACGCTATATAGATTTTATGAATTGGTGAAATACCTTAAGAAAAAAGTTGAGCAATCACTCCCCCAACTATTAACAAAATATCAGAGATCATTTGCAATCAGTTTACTCTAGAAATCAGACAATCAAGCATACAAAAAAATATGGACTAAGAATGTATTAATAGAAAGATAGATGAGATGTGGATGGGTGTTGTAATTGATAGATCATCGCATTATTTCACGTTTTTGTGCTGTGGTGATGCGCAGAAAGAGTTCAGGGTTGTACTGTTGTTCGACAGTCGTGTTCTGTCCTTAGCACTGCTAACATAGTCATTGCGGAATCCTAAATAAACAACCATGTAAAAACAAACAGGCAGAATCAATAGTAGAGCAAATAGGGCTTGGTTGGCATAGTTTAAGGTTCGTAATACTATTGATATTAGATGCGCAAGTCGAGTCCTGCTTAGATTCCATTGGCCACAACGGTGCACATGCCGAAAAGGGTTGCATCCCATATAGAAGTTGTACTTTGAAAATGACATAATTGGTCCTTGTGGTAGAAATTTGGAAAATTACAGGTTTGGTCCTTGAAGTTTCACAAGTTGGCAGAAATGGTCCCTGGACTTTCAAAAGTGGAAATTATCAACTCTAGTCCTTGTACTATTCAAATATGGCAAGATTAACCCTTGTGAACACTTTGGAAAAATCACAAAACACAACCCTCAACTTTCAGCAAATTACAAAAATGGTCCTTGTGATTTAATAAACCAAACCGGACCCTTTATTATAAACCCCAATCCAATCCAAATCCCTTAACCCTTTTTATAACCCCTAGCCCAACCCTTTTCCTTTTTTCCCTGGCCCAACCCCTAGCCCAATCCAAACCCAGTGTTTAAATAATATAAACACTCTCCCCCTTCCCCGTTCCCACCTCTCACCCTGCAACTTGCCACCACCCCAACTTGCCAGTCACCTTCACCGCCCAAACCATCACCTCACCTCTCTCACCTAACCCACTACCCCCCACAATAAATGCACCACCCCCAATTGGCTATAAAAAACAGTTATACCCATTTCTCATTTTGGCGCCAAAATTGCAATCAAGGGCTCAGATCAAAGATAAAGCATCCAAGGGTCAAGAATTCACTCAGAGATCATAGCAAACCCTAATGGAGCTCTATAAAAGGGAAGAGATGGAGCAATGAAGAATATGTAGCCATTTAGTTATAATTTAGTGTCGAATTACTAAGTTTTTAAATTCTAGTGTATGTTTAAGCTTCTAAATTGTAATTTCAGTGTTTTTCATGTACTTTGAATCTTTCTAAATCAATGAATTAAGGTTTCTTTGGTAAATTCAGTTTGTGCATTTTCAAGAAAATTCAAATTTCTGTTTTAGTTTAATATTGCTTCTAGTCTCAAACCACTGTTACATAAGCTCACTTAGGACTTAGTTAAGCTTAAGAAAACATAAAAAGTTAAAAAATTCAGAAAAACAAAAGACAGGGTACCTTTGCTTTGTGACTGTGGAATGCTTTGGAAGTTGCCTACAATGGAGGGGCAAGATGGACTTTACCTAGCTTATCTTTGATAAGCTAGGAGCTTGTTGAGCATAAAGAAGCTTTAGTAAAGCTAAAGCAAAGGTTTTTCATTTTTAAGTTCTTAATTTTCTGTTTTTAGTGTAAATCTCTATTTACTGTTTCAGTGCTTATTCTAGCTTAATCTTTGTGTTTTTATGCTTATTCAGTGCTTAATAGTGATAATATAGCTTAAAATCTTGTTGTTGTTAAGTGAATTTCATAGTTGCTCTAAAACTCATTTTCACAGTTAAAATAGGAAATTTGATCAACTTGAGTAATTGTGATATATACCTGTGGATTTGTGTTCAAATCAGTCTAAGGGAGTATAATTGATCATTTGAAATCAAGTTTGTGGTCTGAATCACTCATTTCTTTTGAAAATCAAAAACAGTGCAGTTAAAAAGCTTGTTTGGTTCAACTGTGAATTGTGTGATCCAGTGCTTGTTTGTTGTTGTTCTTGGTTGATACATGTCACTTAGGATATAAGAAACTCAAAACAAGTGTAAAAACCAGTGGTCATTTATCAAAAAGTCAAAATCACTTTCAAATCCATTTTAGTGAATCTGTGGTAAGTGTTAAGTGCTAAATCCATGATTTTGTGTACTAAAGTTGTTATGAATGCTTAATTTAGTCTTATTCTATCCTCAAACAACTTAATCAGTGATAAAATCAAGATTAAAGTTCATAAAAGTCAACTTTCCAAGTTTCCTTAGAAAGTCAAAATTTCATGCCTGCAGTTTTTGAATAAAAAGTATAATTTTGTCTAGGCTTTGTTATTCAAGTTATTGATTAGTGCTTTTGGATTTTGAAACTTTAGTTGCTTATCTTTCTGTGTGATTTTTGTTAATTTTTTATTTGCTAGTTTAACTGCTTATTCAGTGCTTTCTTTTAAGCACTTTTTCAAAATATTGCCCTGCACCACAGTTAAACACCAAAATTCACAAGGGTGCACAGGCTTCATTAGTGGGACCCACCCTTAGGTTTTTAGCTTTTTAGAAAGCCAACCAGCTATACTTCAAGGTTCAAAGCTTATTTTGTGGTTTAGTGCTTATTTACTAGGGCTGCTAGTCTAATCTTTTTGTTTCATTCACTGTATTCATAAAACAGTCATCTCAAAAGGTTTTCAAGTACCCCCATTTCACAAGCTCATTACAAGCTACTCAGTGGACCATAAGCTTCAAGCTTATGCTCATTGTGAAGCTTACCTGGCCTAGTTTCCATATCAACTTTTGTTTTAGGCCATAGATCACCACTGTGGACCCCACAAGGTCTACAACCTTGTCCCATTTTCTGTGTGCAGAACATAGATCTTGTAGCTTTTCAGTAGCTTATTTGGTTTTTATAGCTTATTCAGTGCTTTTCATTGATTGTTTTTAGCTTATTCTTGTCTAAGTGACTTATTTGAACTTATTTTTGTACCTGTGGACCCCACCCAAGCTCATTTGAACTCATTTGCTTAAACAGTCAAACAAAAGTCAACTGTGTCAAGCATAAGCTTGCACACAGCTTATTTTTGAGCTTATCCAAAAGTGTTTTTGCAAAAGTTGTCCATTTTTATTGCCAAAACAAGTTCCAAACAGAAAATTCCAAAAATCATCACTTTTTAAGAAAAGTGATAGCTTCTATTTAATATTTTTTATTTTTCTTAATTTTCATTTTCTCTTTTTAAATTTAGCTTAATAATAACCTGTTTTCATAATTTTTAAAATTAGTTTGTCACCTTAGGTATTTTTAGTAATTTTCTTAGAATTTTATTTTACTGTTTAATATTTATTAGATTTAATATTAGTTAAATTAGTAATTAATTAAAACTGTTAAAGTAATTAATTCTGTAAAAATTTGTTAAACAGTAGCAAGTTTTTATAATTTTCCTAGGTTCTACATAATATTTAGTATTTTTAGTAATTTTTCTAGAATTTTTACTTTTTATTTAGTAATTATTAGATTTAAGTTTATTTAAAACAGTTTAATTAGAAAAACCAAAAAGAAATTAAAATAGTTGTTAAATTTTAATCTAATTTTCATTTTTATAATTTTTCTATCTTTGTCATATTAATTAGAATCTGTAAAAATTAATTTTATAATTTTCCCTTTTCTATTTTCTCATTTTTCTCTTCTAAATAGTTTAATTAGGTTTTAATTATTAATTAGGTTTTTAATTTATAAAAGATCCACAAAAAGACAAAAATATTTCTTTTTAATTTTTATAAGTATTTTAAATCATTTTAGATTTTTAGAAAATAATTTTGTAATTTCTTAAGATAAAATTGTAATTAAAATATTGTTAGGTTTAATATAAATAGTTTTTAATTAAGTTAATTAAAATAGTTTTAATTAAATAATCAATATTAAATTAGTATAATATTATTAAAATATTTTCTTTTTAGATTTTAATTTTCTTTAATCTTTACCGTTTCAAAATTTTCATTTTTCACCCCAAAGTTTGGAACTTGTCATTTTCAGTCCCTGTAATTTGGAAATTGGCAATTTTAGTCCCTGTACTTTGCTTATTTGCATTTTGTGTTATATTTGTCATATCTGTAATTGTGAATTCTCATTTTCATTTGCAAGCAATCAGTAGTGTAAAAATCCAAATAATCATTCACAATCTGGTTACTATTCCCAAATCACTCTTCCCAAAAACGTTTTTCAAATACAATTTCAACCTCGTTGGGACTTTAACGACCCGGGGAAACACTATACTCCTCAGGATTTTATTGCATTGTGCTCTAGACTTTCAGGGTTTATTTGTTACGGTTAGTCATTCACAAGTGGCTAGCTCGTGTGACAATACCTGTTAAGTTTTGACCCAATCACTTATTTCTACAACTTCACATCAATACTAACTAGACTCTAATACTTCTTTAACTTGATGATAAGAAGTATTCTTCTCTTGCACTTTGAGAGGTGAAGGATTGAATCACTTGAAAACAAAAGCTTATAATCTTATGATCAAAGGATTTAGAAAGATGTTTGGAAAGGATTGAAACTGAAAATTTTCATGCAAAAAGTAAGGAAAAATTGCAGAAATGAACTAGTATTTATAGGGAATCATTTCTGACAACAGGAGCGTGCCAGCCCCCTTAATTGTATGGCTGGCCCTCATAAAATTAAGGGGGCCACCTTTATAATTAAGGGGGCCGCCCAGACAGAAACGGCAGTTTTCTTGTCTTTTTCTGGGAAAGGTTTATCTAGTGAAATTTTAACTGTTTTTGGCTAAAACTTTGAATTCATATATTTATTATGAATTAAACATTTTCCTTTATATACCAAAACTGTTTTTCAAAATATATAAGATGTTTATAACATTTTATAAAATTTGTAGTGTCTAAATAAAATCCCTTTGATCATAAAATGTATTAGACATTTGTTTGTGTATACCTTAAGTGATTGTTGAAGCAAACTCGAGACGTTGAGATGTCGAGGCTTGTTGACGTATGAATGCATAGATGAATTGTGATCACAAGTAACTTAAGCACTTTACGTTATATGTTGTAACTTACATCTTTGTCATCATTAAAACATGAAGAGGATGGTTAGATTAAATATCGTAATATTCATGCCAACAATCTCCCCCTTTTTGATGTTGACAAACTATGTAAACTATAACTCATAGTAGAATGTATAAGTTACTTGTTTACACTTCTTCTCCCCCTTTTGTCGAAGCAAAAAGGTGGACTCCTAGACGAGACTTCAACTAAACTTCAATTCTTGAAATAAAGAGGCGAGCTTGCATCATCGTAAGTGAAGCCTTGATCATATCAACCTCTAAAATATGATTCTAGCGAATCCATGGATCAAAAAAATTGCAAACTTTTAACCTGCATCAAGGTTTAGTTTCCTACAACAAAATGTATATAGATAAGGATGTAATGCGCATCAGTAATGCTCCCCCTTGGTGTATGCTCCCCCTTGGTGTATGCCCCCCTTTATTTGAGGCATCAAGAAATCAAGCAACAGAAGAGTGCTACAAGGCAAAGTTAGTTTGGAAAAGAATGCACATATACATAATGATGATGATAGATATATGCATGACACTTATTAGGGAACAAGATATGGATGTCTAAGGTATATGGACTAAAAATATGACTCATGCAATTATTGTTTTGAAAACAACAATCTAAATCCCAAAAAAAATACCATGGCCAATGCTTAAGACATGACAGTGATTAGGACCTAATGCAAAGATTCGACCGACATATTTTGGCGAAAGATGCCAAAATATATATTCTGAAAGAGTTAAAGAAAAATGAAGATGAGAATGATTCGTTCTTTAAAAAAGAACGTGGAAAAATGAAGAAGGATGAGCGTTAATGAAAAGGGAAGGTGATGACGAAAGGTTGCCAAATATGGTTTAGATTAATATATCGTTTGACAAAGGTGGATGATTGGGAATCATGGGATTTTTAGGTATTTTGTTGGTTGACGACCGAGGGTGGATATGTGAAATGAGGTGGTGATGATTCGAAAACACTTGAAGCTTGGGTATCTTCTTTGTGTTCTTCACTTGCTAGAAAGTGGAAAAGACATATTTCATAATGAAATTCACTCGGATAAGGTGGTGATGACTCAACAACACTTGAAGCTTGGATATCTTCTTTGTGTTCTTCACTTGCTAGGAAGTGGAAAAGACGCATTTCATAAAGAAATTCACTTGACTTTTGATGACATGGACAATCATGTTTATGGGTGTATGGATATGACGGTTGACCTTTGATTCAAAGAGCGACACAAGGGTGAACATAGGTTTATGTATCATGAAAGATGGGTTGACCTTTATGGATTGAGTTGTAGTAGTGATGACACATTTAGTAGAGTTTAGGGGATGGTTACATGGTTGAATCTTCTTGTGAAGATGACTAGGTGGAGTTATTGGTGAAGATGGGTGAGAGAAAGAGCGATATTCATGGAATGAATTTCTTGGGTAGGAGGTGGTGGTGACACTTTTGGTGGTAGAGGCAATTGTGAGTTGGGATATCCATTGATGGATAGAGATGATGATGTCGTGGAGGGTGTTTTAGATAGTACATTAGGTGCACTAGGATATGAAATTTGAGGTTGAGGTGATGGATTTTTGAGGTTGAGGTTGAGGTTTATTGTTTAGGAGGTATAATATTGATTTTTGGTTTCTTTGAGGGCATGGAAATAGTGGATGACTCGAGATTGGTAGTATAAAGGATGACTCGGTTTTTCTTTTTTACATTGGTGGTTTGAGGATGTACTGAAGAAGGGTTATGAGGTTTGAGTGTAAGGTAGAAGGATATATGTGAGTGAGTGTGTTTTCCCTTCCCATTAAATTCGTGCTCATCCGGACATAGAGTGTGACACAAATAAAGACAAACCAACACGAAAACTATAAGTTTGACAATGACACGAAGGATGAAGGATAGCATACAAGGATGTTTTCCTAAGGGTGGATGGAAGGTGTTTTACATCTATATAATGATAGAGTCATGACTCAAGAAATGGACATGAATAATGAGTGACATTTTAATTTGCATTTTGCTAATTAAAAATACTTAAACATTTCGGATGAAATATTTAAGTTGTCACATCAACTTAGAGAGGTATTAGATTACAATCTAACTATCTCTTGACAAAGGAGTGGATTGTTTGGAAGGAAACAAGATGATGAATAAGGAAGTAAGTATGCATGGAGACTCTAGGACACTTAAGACAGTTTTGAGACTAATATGACCTACCGGATTGTGACACTAAGGTTCTCATGAAATAAGGGTATAAAATATAAAGTCAAGAAATATATACCTAGATAGAAGAGACAAATAGAGTAATTCAAGTAAATGCATTTAGGCATGTGTCATAAACAAGTTCAAAAATATATCATATCGAAATAGTTAGAGAAAAACAAAAACTATTATGATAAACATGTATTCAATAACTAAGCAGATAATTATGAAAGCATACAATTAAATCACATATGAGCAAATAAACATCTAGAAATATCACATATGCGAGATGCCATAAATCTATGAATGAAAAAATCTAATGAGAAGCAAATTTCATAAAAGTAAGCTTAGCGTTAGGTATATTTAGGAAGAGCAATTTAATCAAGTTGGAGAATGAGTATGAGACTATTACTAGTGGTGCTCAATTAAGGCTAAACACAACCATTTTTACGGGTTACACACACCAACTTCTCACATAGAAGCAGTTCAACCGTTAGGTTAAATTGAATTTCTAGTCAATAGATTCTCCAGTAGTCATTCTCTTTTTAGAAGAAATTGAGTTCCTAAATTTACCTATCGAAGAGTACCAAATATGAAGTTTGCTTGATTCACTAACACTTGGCTTAATTTGACTCAAACATCATGTTTTTATGAAGGTAAATCTAGATGATATATTTTACTCATGATCCCAATAGAAATGTGTTGAAAGTTTAGATAAGAGTAAACAAGAAGTTTTAATCTTTTGTTCATGATTTAGCGGTTGTTTGGTTTTGATGGCATATTACTTGATTTAATAAATGTACTTGATTTAATAAATGTGCTTGATTTAAGAATGCTCCTTAGCATATCTTGTGACATGAATCTCATTAAGATTATTTATCTTAATTGAGTTTGTGATTCTCAAATGATATTAAAACTAGACATCTATATATTCTTAAACAAATATTATTTTCTATGATTTTTGCCAATGTTATATACCATAATTTAACTAGTATTAAGAAAAATGAATTTTACTTGTTTATGCATTATGACAAGTTATTTTTAAATTCTAATAACTTATATTATTTCAAAAAGGAATATGTAGTGCATTATCTTGTAACGCAACCATTTATGCTACAAAGAAAATGAAATACATAGAATATATATAGTGTGTATTATTTTTAAATATGTATTTTAGCTTGGAGTGATGATTTTAAGTAGTGTGAGCAAAGTTTACATATGTTGTTAGTTTGCTCATGTTTGGTTTTTCGGATATGACACATTTATCCATTGCATTGCAATGTAAATTGCTTGAATATTTCGGACGAAACATCCAAATCATCAATCCTACTTCATTGTATATTTTATGAATGTGTTTAAAATGTTATTCTAATATTTGGAACACAACTATTGGACAAGTAGATTCAATATGACATTATCAACACAAGTGTGAGTTATGATCTAATGCATACTCTTTTCATCTAAGAAGGATGTAGCTATTTTCATATCAATCTAGTGTGATTGAGTATGTAGATTCAAGACAATATCTTTTATTGTAATTTGATATAATCTTGAAGCTAAACAAATAGCAATCCAATTTCTTGTCCACACTCAAAAATGTGTCAACTAGATTTGATAAATATATCAACCATAATTTGAATAATGAATTGATATAATATCAAGATCTTTCTTGACCCTCACGAACACTCATTTAAAATAAATAAATATTTTGATAGTGTATTCCATTAATCCTAAGATTATTTATGAGTGAGATTAGTGAATGATTGAAAGTTGACTTATTATTTCATGATTGTTATATGTTTTGTTTATGTGAAAAACTATTTATTGTTACGTGTAATAAACACACTTAGATTTTGAAAATACTTTTTCTTTTATATAACTACTAATGTTTTAAAGTGATCCAATTTCTCTTGTTTAAACAACTTAAGGTAAAACAAGGTAATTTGTTGAAAATATTTAAGCGTTTGTTGAAAATAGATTAGATTGTTTGAAATATTTAGGTAACTAGATTTAACTTATTTACAAGAAGTTTAACTAACATTAAGCCATCAATACTTATATGCAATGGAAGACTAATTATGCAATCTTAACGCAAGAAATTTAGCATAAGATCTAGTTACGCAAAAACGGACAACTAGCTATGAACTAATAGAGTACATGGCACATATGCTAAGATATGCAAATAGCTAAATTTCAAATAGCAACAATTATCTAATATACTCTATTAACAAAATAAAATCACAAATGAGTTCACATAGCACATAAAACACTTGTCGTCGTTTTGTGTATTATATATACCAATGTTTACTTAGCTCGACTTTATTTGAAAATAAAATAGTTTCCTACCCATTTTAAAATTTAATTAAGATCAATATTTTGAAAGCATAAATACTTAATTTTTCAAAGATATACCGATTAGGAATGCCCGACTCGAAGGAAAAGGTAAAATACAAGTTTTACGTTAAAAGGAGACTCAAATTTTTGACCTCCATGTAGTATTTCGACTTTCTGACTTATTTAAGTTTGTAATGATTACTTGTAAGTATTTTTAAATGACAGTGTACTCAATTACCTTTAAAACGCCGGGTGGCACGACTTCTACAGAGTTACGGTTATTTTTATATGATTTTTCAAATTTTTAGAAAAAAAACTGCCAACAGACAGGCGGACCACATAAATTTAAGGGGGCCGCCCAGACAATTAAAGAGGCCACCCATCTGATACTGAAAAATGCATTTTTTGTTAAAAATTATTTTCTAACTTTGCGGAAATGTGTGAAACTTTCTGAGTTTAATACCGAACATATAACACTTATTTTAAGCATAATTTTATTTTGAGCTAGTATAATTAGTGTATATAACATCAAAACTAATACGAGTTAATCAACAAAACACTTTTCATATTTAATCCTCCTTGATAGGTAATTTGATACATGGATCGTACTCAATTTTTAAAACCACTTGTTTTGAAAATTAGTGCGACGTGGCTCTTGATACCAATTGTGGAAAACTAGAAGGGGGGTTGAATAATTTTACATCTTTTTCGTTTTATAAAATGTTTGTTTCAAAATCTTTTTTTTTTTTTTGGGTAAAGGGATCTCCACCCTGGTAAAATATATTAACCAAATAAACTTTTAAAGTACAATGGAATGTGGCTGATTGTTTCAAAATCTTCAATTAGAGTCTATTATGAAAACAATATATAATCAATATGATCAATTATGTATGTGTGCTTTTGAGTTTGTTTTCAAAACTTAGTTTTATGAATAGAGCTTTGGTTGATCTTTATGTGAATATGTTTTCCTTTTAAAATCTTAAAACGTTTTGTATCAAATCATCTATTAAGTTAAACTCAATATGAGGAGTGTGAATAATAATCTATTAGATCATATCATATAATTATACACACCATCACAATATTAACTTGTAACTATAACACAATTAATCATCATGACAATATAAGCAACAACCAACACATATATGCAAGCATAGATATAAAGCGATAAATGCAAGAATAAATGTAAAGAGATAAGAGAAAGAAGATGCAAACCGGACACGATGATTTATAGTGGTTCGGCTACAAGGACACCTTCCTTGCCCTACTCTACTCCCCGAGTCACCTACTCGAGAGTTCACAACACTACTCAACAAGCTCCCTTTTGGCGGAGAAAACCGTACACACCTTTGCTTACACCGTTTAATGACACCAAGCAAAATGTCGAGTCCTAATGCTAGCTAGGACCAAACTCACGACACGACTTCGATCACTACACAACTTCTACACACGACTTCTTCACACCACTACTTTTTCACAACTACACGACCACTTCACGCCACTACTTCTTCCCGACTACATGACTTCTTCACACTACTACTTCTTCACACCTACATGACTTCTTCACACTACTACTTCTTCACACCTCTTCTTACTCACCTATTGACTCACTACTAAGTAAGATCATCTTGATCTACTTATTACATATACTTACATAACTTATTTCTACAACTTCACATCAATACTAACTAGACTCTAATACTTCTTTGACTTGATGATAAGAAGTATTATTCTCTTGCACTTTGAGAGGTGAAGGATTGAATCACTTGAAAACAAAAGCTTATAATCTTATGATCAAAGGATTTAGAAAGATGTTTGGAAAGGATTGGAACTGAAAATTTTTTCGTGCAAAAGGTAAGGAAAAATTGCAGAAATGAACTGGTATTTATAGGGAATCATTTCTGACAACAGGAGCGTGCCGGCCCCTTAATTGTATGGCCGACCCCCTTAAAATTAAGGGGGACGCCCTTATAATTAAGGGGGCCGCCCAGATAGAAACGGCAGTTTTCTTGTCTTTTCTGGGGAAGGTTTATCTAGTGAAATTTTAACTGTTTTTGGCTAAAAATTTGAATTCATATATTTATTATGAATTAAACATTTTCCTTTATATACCAGAAGTGTTTTTCAAAATATATAAGATTAAGCAAGTGTGTTAAAGGTTAAGTTTTAGAATAGTTCAGGTCGTGTACAAATCTTAATGTTTGACGAGGATACTTTATACTACCACTTGCTTCTTTTATTAATGATTCGCATGCATGCAATGAGATCATAGCCACCCCTTTCCTTTAACCCTTGACAAACACATGAAATCATACATATAACTTAACATGATACCAGTAGCAAGTCGACACCAGGCACATTCATAACAGAACCACAAACAGCATGCGTATACCTTTCACATAAATCATGAACTTAGATTTCTTTTAGTGTCGATTCAAGTTTACCTTTATAGATTAGTTTTAGATTCGCGACGACACCACAATACACAAATATACGACTCATAATACACACATCGCGAGACACAATACTTGAAAGACCACACATACATTCACACACGTAAGCACACATACGACCTCAGTTTCATCGAGACATTATAAAATTTGTAGTGTCTAAATAAAATCCCTTTGATCATAAAATGTATTAGACATTTGTTTGTACATACCTTAAGTGATCGTTGAAGCAAACTCGAGACATTGAGATGTCGAGGCTTGTTGACGTATGAATGCATAGATGAATTGTGATCACAAATAACTTAAGCACTTTACGTTATATGTTGTAACTTACATCTTTGTCATCATCAAAACATGAAGGGGATGTTTAGATTAAATATCGTAATATTCATGCCAACACTAAGCTCTAAGGGTCCTAACCTGGCTCTGATACCATAAATTGTAACACCCCAACCCGACAAGGGTAAAGGTATCACAATATGGTTTCACATCAGAACATACATAATTAAACAAAAGCGGAAGTCTTACAAAATAACCTAAAGAAAACAATGAATTGAAACACAATTCTGAATCTCTACAATACATAAATAACATCAATCTAAGATGACTATGGTCAAGTCTGCTCTCAGCTCTACTCTCAATCCCCAGAAAGCTATCCCAAAAGCTATCTTGAATACCTGCCGTGGAGAAAAGAAATGCGGCTGAGCTTAAAAAGCCCATTGAACGGACATAACAATAATGAAATGAAATATAAATGCTGAAGTACAAATGATATACTATGGGGAAACATAATTAGGCATAATGGATAGTACGGAAATGTAATGTGTAGGTTAAGTAAGGAATCTATACAGTCACCTGTATAAACAGAATCAGAATACCATGAGCTCAGACAAAACATATCCAAATCATATCATCACATAAGGTAACATAATTGGAGGGGAGACCTCCCTGAGTTGTGAAGGACCTGTATTGCACACACAGCCACATTCACCAGACAATTATCATATCATAACTTTACATAAACAGATCTAGGATGCATCCATACGCCCCTACCCAAAACATATAACAAACATATATGTACAACCAACCAAAGGGACATGGCAGAACATCACTCTACTGCCCTAGAGTCATGTCAGAGGTGCATCACTGACACGGACATGGAACCCCCATGCCTAGTGAAGCTCAGGTAACTTAAGGTTCATAAACAAAAGCTCAAAACATAGTTGTCATAATAGGAAGTTCAAATAACAAGGTTTTATCATAGCAAAGGTCCAAATCAGAAAGTTTTAAATCAAAAAGTTCATATCAAAGGTTGTAATCACAAAGGAAACCTTAAAAGTAAGGTCAGAATATCCGTACCTTGAACAATAGCAAAGCTGACTGAAGTAAAAAGGATCAAAAGAATGAATAACACCCTTCTTCGAAAATCTACACATGTAGTATTAGTTATTAATAGCTTGCTTATTCATTTACTTTGTCCTTATTACATATTGGGTCTTCTTTCCATTTTTTGCAAGTTTCCAAAAATAGCAGATTTACTTATTTAACAAGATTTCACATTAATATTATGTTAAGTATTAAAATAAATCATTAATATGGTTTAGGGTTTAATTATGATAATTAATATTAGTTTAGGGTTTAGAGTGTAATTATATTAAAGTGTAAGGTTTAAAGTATAAATATTACACGTTTTACATAT
Source organism: Artemisia annua (assembly GCA_014162995.1). Classification (NCBI taxonomy): domain Eukaryota; kingdom Viridiplantae; phylum Streptophyta; class Magnoliopsida; order Asterales; family Asteraceae; genus Artemisia; species Artemisia annua. The sequence goes on from LBNU01007607.1 coordinate 40,729, forward strand.
TATCCAATTTAGCCCTTATAATTTCATATTTTATGAATTAAACTATATACTTTAGTAATTTACAAATTAAACCCTTTAAGTTATATAAATTACAATTCAACCCATTTAATATATATATAACCAAATAAACCTTTTTAAATATTAAATATTACACAACACACCCCTCTATTTAAGTTATACGATTGACCCTATTGATATAAATTTAGCAAACAAACCTTCAAGTTTATGAATTTACAAACAAGCCTTAAACTTTCTACAAACCATTCGAACCCTTATTACTTTCATTAAACCCTAACCCTAACCACATTAACTACACCCATTAGTTTCTAATCATTAATCATTAATATCAAAACAAATCCAAACCCAAACCCTAAAATCAAAACCCTAGTTTTCTTTCCCTTTTCTTTCTCTTTTCTTGTCTCGCCTAACAAAACCAAACGAAACCTTGTGTTTTCTCTTTTTGATCGCGACACAAGCAACAAAAACACACCCTTGTGATCACGTCGTGACTTCAACAACCGACACACCCTACTATTTATTATTTTAGTTTATGTGACAAAATCAAAATAAAAACCGTGTATACGTTTATTCCAGCTCGTTATGTATAGTTCTAGGTAATTTAACATGTACATGTCACGTATAAAATCACATATATATAATCGATTCATATATAGTTAAATAAGTTTCATGCATACGTATAATGGATCAAAGAAAACAAAACAAGACAAGATGAGTGATACCGAGCTTGTATGAGTCGAATGGAGGCAAGAACAAAAACTCCAAACCTTGAAAACCTTGTGATCGATCGGTTTGTTGCCCAAGAAAATAATACCGATTGTTTTTGTGGTGTTAAGGTTTTAATATTTTGAGAAAAGTGAATATGTGGTATACTATAACCGAATATATAGAGAGTAGAGAGGGGAGGCTCGGTCGAGCCTTCTTTTGGCCCAAGGGAGTCCAAGTCCAATTCAAAGTCTCCAAATTTTCCTTATATTTATCCATTATTATGTTATGTACAAAATAAAAAAAAAAAGTATTTCGGACTCTTAAATAACTTTTAACGTGTGATATAATTCTTAGAATCATAAAAATGTAATTTGTGAGTTTCCTTAAGTTATTAAGATCATACTAAATAGTTTACAGAGTTGTTAGGGCTTATTTGGTATTTTATAACTAATTATTAAGATTTTTAGTTCTAAGGGTATTTTGGTCATTTTACATGTTTTAGAATTTTAGGTTTTACATTTGATAACATCAAATAGTTTCGTGATTTTAGTGTTAATTTCCCTGTAATATTCTCATCTTTTGTGTTATTTTATAAGGATATATGCTTTTATTTGTTTATATTCTGTTTTCTGGACAATGATGAGCAAAGGAACGAAGAAACGCGGAAATGAAAGATTTTATATGAAGATTATTGAAGTATGCACTTTCTGCACTAACTACAGCTTAAAGGTCTATTATGCCTACACCGTAGCTCACTCAGAAGACCAGAATGAAGTCCACCAAGACCTACGGCGTAGTCCACATTGTGACTACGGCGTAGTTTATCCAGCAAGATTTCTACCGGCGTAGTAACTATTCAAGCTACGTCGTAGGTCCCCAAATCAAACAGTATTGAAAAATCCGTGACCCTTGAAGAAACTACGGCGTAGTTCCCCTTATAACTACGCCGTAGAAAGTGCCAGCAGAAGATCTACGTACGTAGCACTTATCAAGCTACGGCGTAGTTAAAATTTACAAAGGCTACAACGTAGTCAACCCTAGGACTATGCCGTAGCAGAGTCGGGCACTATAAATACCAACCCTAAATTACAAATTTGAACATTCATTCCATACCACTCCACCACACAGAAGTCCAGAGGAATTGAAGGAGCAAGGAGAACGTCATTCCACTTGCATACAAAAGTGTTTTTACCCCTAGCAATACACCAAGTAAACGAACGCATAACAATATCGTCAAAAAGAACTTCTTTCCGAGGTTTTTTGGTCGCAAAAAGAATTTGGTTTCTGAAGCTCCAAATACTCCACCAAGTAGTATAAAAAACTCCTTCCAGCACACCTTTAATACTAGAAATCATCCGCAGCGCCTTGATCCAAGAAAGCCAAGAGAGATAGGAATCAAAAGGAATCCATACCAAATTCCACCATCTACAGACTAAACGTGTGACTTCTGTCGCCAATTCGCAAGTGAACAAAAAATGAGCCAAGTCCTCGTGGGCAACATTACAAATCGGATAAGATAAAGAAGACACTTCTTTTACTAATTACTATACATCAGTCGTATGTAAACTTAGATAAATGACTAGCATTTTCACACTTCTAAATGTTTATTACTTCCTAATCAAATGGGTTAGCTCAGTTGGCCACCAAGGTTAACCTTGAGAAGGTATCTTTAGACAGGTCTCAAGTTCGAGTCCCACCATGGACCTTCAAGGGCCCGAAAAAATAGAAGCATGAGTGGGGTTTATCCCCTAAAGAGAAAGGTTCGATGCTTGCAAACTGCCCAATTGGATGTCACTGTGGGCTCGAATCACTAATTACTAACTCAAAATAATAATAATAATAATAATAATAATAACAATTATCGTCTCAAATTACAAGTCCATTTTCAATTTATACAAAACTTAATAAATTTTCACTAACTAATCTTTATTCACCAATCAAATATCTTATCTCACCACTAAAGTGTCTTGTGATTGGTTGAAATAGAAAAATGGACAAGTATTTTGGAACACCTAAAAGTAAGAAAATAGACTTATAATTTGAGACGAATGGAGTAAATGCCAAGGTACACTGTGGTGTGGGGGCGGCGTTTCCCCACTAGCCAACACGAAAACGCCAAAAACCATGCCATGGCTCGCGTTTTTCTCACGTTGTCGTTGCTAGCCGAGTGTTATTGTATTTTTTTATTTTATTTTTTCTGTTGTATTTATGTTTTAGTGAGTTATGTGTGGGCCAGAGGGTGTCTCATAACACCAGATTTTAGTGTTATATGAGAAAGTGGTTTTTTGATATTGTGTGGATTCTAGTGTAATGAAAAAATGCTGTTGTAATAATATTTTTTTAACGGCACCAATCATACCTTATGCTCTTAGGCTATGTTTGGCAAAAGTAGCTGTGAGCAGTAGCAGTGAGCTGTGAGCAGTAGCCAAAAAAGCTCACATCTTCATAAAGAAGCATTTGGAAAATGAGCTTTCCTAAAAAATAGCAAAGCCCACAGCTCTCATGCCAAACGAACACTGTAAATCAAAAAGCTCATTGTTCACCGCTCATTGTCCAAAAAAGCTCCAAAAAGCTTTGTGCCAAACATAGCCTTAGTGTACTATGCAGCAGTAGTAGTAGGATAAATCGATGATTAGTTAGGATTTATATTAGAAAGATACAAAGCGATGTTTATAAGGAGGATTGTATTGTTCGCGCTTCGTTACGGGCTTGTTTTCTAAAATCCTAACTGTTATTATACGATAAACTTGAATTCTCAACCATTTTAAAGGAACACATAAATTTACATATTTTTTTGATATCCCTTTTTACCACTATACAAAAGACACTTCATGTTTAAACAAAAGCAATTAAATGTAGATACAATGTAGGTTAACGATCTCTACCGATACATATTGGTCATAAACTATCTAGATGCAATTCTTTTGTTATTAAAAAATACTTGAAGGGTAGAAATAAACCTAATTTTCAAACATGTATTATAGTTTTTATATTACTCATTTTATAAAGTTATTGCAATCTGAAAAATATAACAATATTAGACTCGTTTTAAACGTATTTAAAAAACCTATCTGATGTTTTTTTTTTTAAAAAAAATGAATATAATTGTTTTGCTTACATAAAAGTGAGTTTGAAAGTATCGAAGTAGGTGATAACCTTGATTAAATTGTTGCTGAAATATAAGAATACTAGTTGAGTTTAATTTAACTTAGCTCACATTTAGAGTGAATTAAGTAAGCATGAACAGAAATTTGAGATTAAAGATTGATTTAGCAACATGTTTCAATTGAGTTGAACTCAAAACTTTTACGATCAAACAAATTCGAGTATTAGCATATTTTATACTCTCCGTCCCATAACAAGTGTCCACTTTGAATTTTTTGAGTCTATCTTTTTCAAGTTTGACCCTAAATATTTTTATATAATACTTGATGAAAATTATATCAAATGAAAATACGTTTAAAATGCAATCCATTCATATATTTTTCATCAAATATCATATAATAAAAATATAAATATGTATGGTCAAAGTTTAATATGAAAGACTAAAAAAATTCAAAGTTGACATTTATTATGAGACGGGGGTAGTAATGTTTTTAAGTTTGATGCTTTCGGTAACTGTTAATTTTGAAAGTAGCATTGATTTGTGAGCAGTAGCCATCGAGTTGTGAGCAGTAATCATCGCTTATCGCTCACCGCTTCTTAAATAAGCATTGAACAAATGAGCATTCCTAAAAATTAGCAAAGCTCACCGTTCCTTTGTCAAACGCATACTAAAAATACCCTCATCCGGTGATTATTTTTTTATAAATACGGAGTAACAACGTAGAATATCTGGTACACGGAAATGGGAAGACGTGGTTTGACTGACAGCTGGATTAAAAAACTTCTTTAGCTGTAAACAGCTTAACCAATCCTTGATGCTCATTTTGCAATTTAACCATTGTGTGAACTGTGTATTAGGTGGAATAATTTATCATTTTATATCACATGATTTAAATATTTTAAGCAATTCACGTTGGTCGTACTTAACTTCCTATTTTCATAAAATACGGAGTAATACAAATGTCTTGTTTCTTTTTAAAAAAATACATATGTCATGTCGATTTAAATTAATGTATTTTTGACACCGAAAGTGCAAAAATTTGGTTACTAATGTTTGGATCCCTAACAACAGACAAGTCTAAGATGTTTGGTTACTACTGTGTATTTTCTATGGAATGAAAGAAATAAGAGGATCTTTCAAGACTCTAAAAGAACAGAGGATGAGGTGATTTCAGTGATTAACAAATATATGGAAGATGTACTTTAAAGTCTTAGGGCATCCACTATGAGAGGTTCATGAAAAGGTTTATAAAATATGAAGAGATTTATAAATTTAGTCACTATAGTGAGATGAGGTTTATGATGACATGGAATGAAATAGGTCTAAGTTCTTAGATTAGACCTATTTCATTACAACTAATTACATGTAACTTATTTAATACCTCATCAAGTTATAAAGTTTTAACAAGTTTAAGCATAGTGGTAATAGGTTTATAAAATGAGAAATTTATGAGCATATGACATGGAAATTATATAAACTTTTTCAAAAGGTTTACCATTGGAGATGCTCTTAGAGTTAAGAATTCAAATGCAGTTTTGATGGTGGCTAATATGTGGAAGCTAAAATGGGAAAAAGATAGGTTGGTGCCTGCAATTGAGATGTAGGTGGATTTGAATGGTCTGATATTTTAGTGGGGAATTTAAGGTTGAATTGATGGTGGAATTTGTAATTCGAGGTCTTATTATTTGAGTTGGATTAATGTTGAATGGTTTCTGAATGACATTGTTGGTTAATGGGTGTTTGGTTTATTGGATAACAGTGATTAAAATCATGTTCTATAATCTGATTTTGATATTCAGGCTATTACAATGGTGTGATTCCTTGTAACATGGAGTTCTAACTAGTATGGCTGTACCTATGATAACCTCTTGATTGTTCAATTTGGCCTAGGGAGGGAATTGGACAGTCAAGTATGACTAAGTAGGAGGCCTAACTGGTATGAATGNCCCCCCCCCCCCCCCCCCCCCCCCATGGATGGGTTATGGGTGCCTAGTAATGCCACTTTTCATTTCTACTTCTCTACTGTAGTGGCAGGATGAGTGATTTAGTAGAATGAAAAGTGGAAATGTAGCTAGGTGGTTGGTGCTAAAAAGGTGAATGTTTAAGGATAGAATGATATGAAGTGGATGATGCAAGCTTAAAGTGTAATTCTTATGACAGATTTGAAAGGAATCCTCTGTTTGGTCTATCTGATATCTTTAAGATGTCTGATATTAGATAAGGAAACAATAGTATAGAATTTGGAGGATGGTTTTTAGTTTCTGTTATAGGTTGTACGAGTGGGTTAACCCGCGCGTTGCTGCGGGGGTGCTATGATTAAGACATTATGTGAAGCCCGTATGAAACAGATGATTTAGAAAGACATTATCATAAGTTGATCTATTATAAACATTAGTAATTTCTATACATTCAAAACTATTGAACCTAAACCTAACAGATGTAACACATTACATAAAATATACACTTATAACCCCAGCTTGTATAAAAATATTGAAACAATACAATAATAAGGATAGGTTCAAGTGGAGCCGATAGTGGTTCACTCATTCCTAAACCACTAACACTTGTTTTCTTCATAAGTACATTATGAACCCTCTGTAGTATACCTTTCATGTACAAAGTTAACGCTCCTCATCAATTTCTGATCTCATGAGTCACAACTTACTACAAAATATCTTCGCTGATCTTCAAACCTCAGGTCGGAGGGCTCATTAAAAATTATATATGCTATTTTTTGCCGATCTTTGGTACCACAGACCGCAGCTCAAGAATATACTTATTCAACAGTTCTTTGTGGCGTGTTTCAACCTCTAAGTTTTTTTAGTCGCACGATCTAGTGAAACAGGAAAACATGTGAAATACATACCTTTCCGAAACTAATTTCACTTTCCCATATACACCATTCTTCTCTTGTTTCACCTCTTTATTTTCCCCCTCTGTTACACGGCAACATCAGCACGTCCAGTTGACATTAATGAGATAGCCTAAATACAAACATGAACAATTTCTTAATTATCAGACTTAAGTATATTAAAACCGTTTCAAAGTTCGTATGGGCTGCCGAATCTGGTTAAATTAGACGCAGCGTGGGAACAAATCATCATAGGCCAGTAACTACAGTCCAAAACAAATTTAAAACCGACACCATTAAATCTTAACCTTCATTGCCAGCGTTTGGGTCAAACTTTAGGACTCACCAGCACCTGTATTCTAATGAAATGATACTTGGCAAAACTTCATGACTCAGCAGCACCTGAACTAAAAAAAGAAAGAAACACAAATATAGGTTACCAAGGCATCATTAATTGAAACATGATACATTGCAGCTTTATACACACAAATCGCCCCTCATATAAAATAGAGCATCTTCAAAAAGCACACCAATTTTTATTGTGTGATGGTCTCACCAGCTTATAAAACAATCTAAAACTCTGGATAAACATCACACTGACTACAGAAGACAGATGCTTTTTATGGCATCCGTTTTTTGAAATTGTGTTATCACCTGACACTTAATATGCAGATACCCTCCAGTCCTTGACTTTTTTAGATCCTATTAAAAAACAGTGAGATCAATAACCACAACCTCGAGTCATTCCTACTTTCTATAACTGATAGTGGCATGAAGACGACACACCTAATATACTAACAAATTAAAAGAAGCAACTCACTCACCTTAAATCACATCGGCATAAAAAAAAACCTAAGGCGAAAAATATAGATATGTCAACATATAAGGATGTCAAGATTCTCGAGTCAGTCATGGAACTAACATAGATTAGCATAGTCCTTAACGGATTAAGTTTCTTTCTAAGATGATTTAACTTCCTATAATTTCCAGTCTTGATTAAACTACTAATTCAGTTGTTCCTACTTCTAACGAATACAACCTGTTTACTTTCGGATGAGCCATGAAATAAAGATATGCCCGTGTATAGCTGTGAATGAAACTGAACCAAAGCCTCACAAACTCAAGTCATTTTGTTAAACCTTACTTGTAAATCTGAATGTCTAGTCTAACTAACGACTTGATGTTAGTAAGACTCATCAGAAACACATCTTTAGCAATAAAGCATACACAATGATAACTGTGTTAAATTTCTTGCAGGTTTATTAAGAGGACCTAGTCATTTGAAAACTCTAACTATGGAACGATAAACCATTTATGCAAACTGACATTGAAATTCCAAAAGACTATACCTTTATCAGAGAAGAACAAAGAATCAGAAGTAAACGTTTATTGCAATTTTTCCTCAGGACTATAAATAGCTTCCATGTAGTTCCAGTTCTCGTTGACATTATAAGGCCCATCATCGATCTTAACTTTTATGGTGTGGCCTCCGTTCTTGTGCTGTTACCTGCACATGAACAAATGAATGAAAATTTGCACCATTCATGTCAACGGGTCAAATCAAAATATTGGGTAAAAGGTTAATAGGTCAAACGGGTATGATTACATACATGGAAACTGCCATCACCGGACTGAGCATAGGCAAAAAGTACACCAACACACAACACGATGGAACCATAGTGCATCTGAACTCATATGTGGCATTATAACACAACCCATCGTTCTTGAGCCTTTTGCGCATTAAACCTCTTTTTGCTACACCAAAAATTTAGACAAATTTGGATTAATAAAAAAGAAATAAAACGGTGCAGCTGCGAATCATCTATATGGTTATTCAAACCTTTCAAGTTTCGTGTGATAAAAAGTATACCAAAAAGATTTGTTAGCACTTTTTATCACTTTTTTGTGTCTCTTTAATTCAGTTTGTTTGTTGAACACGAAAAAACAAAACATTACCTACATTGTGTGAAGTAGGTTCGTTGCACCAACTACAACAATTTAAGATAACGGGTCGAGTTATAACATCAATAACAAATAATTGGCAAGCATGTTGTAACATAACAAATAATGTGTATGCATGCTATGTTGCAGCACACAATAATACATACCATTATGAGCTACTTATGAGTAGTTAATCTAAATGTTTCTCACAAAATGTCTTAGAACTGTTTATATACCCAAAAGACTACCAAACTTCCAAACCTGCTATTTTTATGTACGACATAAGCTTTTTGGAATTTCAAAAAGAAAAAAAAATGAAGTCTTTTCCGCAGCTGACCTTTATAAGGATTTGACATTTATATGGTTAGACTCTTTGTGGACTTGAACTTTTAAGAAATTATGCAAGAAAGATACCGTGTCACAGTTCTTGAATAAATTGACTTTAGAAAAAGGGTGGTCAATTTGCGAAACTGTGTTATAAACACAAAATTTATGACATTTTTTAAAGGAATCATATGTTATGTGGATAGGTTGCTGATTTTCAGGTACTTCAGGACTTAGGATAGTGTGTATAAAAAAATTTTGCATTAACTTGTACCTAGTGCGATATGCCCGTAAGATCCAGCAGTAGGAAACATACATTCAGAACGGCCGTTATCAATCAAAAGTTTAGCAAGCCTGAAATCAGCAACATGAGATTCATAGTTAAAATCCAACAATATACTGCTTGATTTCACATAAGTACCTGAACATAAGGCTTTCAAACTAATAAAACAAAAGTAAAAATCAAACTCTTAACCATGGTCTTTTTTCCTAATAAAATAAGAATAAACTGCATGGCAGAATGAACTGATGGCCAAAATAGCATGAGTTTGTAACTCTAATACTTAGTTAAGTATCCAAAGCACGATTTTTCGCCTATACAAAAAAGTCATGCCCGAATGAACTTAAGTATCCAAGACAACCTATAAAAGCACAAAAGTTTATAAACCAATAAGCACACATGTTTGTATAAGCACTAACCATGACTAAATTTATTTTGTAACTTCCAGAGTCACAAAACACTGGTTAACAGATATTTGGGTAAGGTTTTCGTATCTTCAGAAAAAGTATCATTCATTAAGCACTTCAAATAAGCCTAGTGAAACACCCGTTAATCACTATAAATTTCTAAGGCACGAAAATAAAAGACATTGAAAGGAGCATTTACCCTATACTCATGTAAGGAAGATTCCATTTACCTTATAGTCATGTAAGCAAATGACATGAAGGAGCATTTACCTTAATGTCCCTGGTCTGGTCTATGCACCTTTTACCGATTGCCTTTGACACGTTCTCAGACTCTATCCATCCCACATTAAAGTTGTACTGTTAACCTATTAAAATAAAGTTCAACCTGTTAAAACACAATTTTGAGTGCATTATTTTTTAACGTGATAAAGTCGCTCTGATTTATGCATTTCGTTGCAATACCAATATAAATTCTTTGCATTTGCATTTCTACCACGATATTGTTAGAAATCTATACATGATATGTTTACGGGTGTGTGTAAAAGATCATAGTTTTAGTAAATGGTACCTGACAAAGAATTCCCAACAGGCAATACTCCCGTGTCTGGAATCCAGTTTTCAACCACATGGAAAGTCCATCACTTTTGAACCCGATGTTTCATATCCGACTTGTGTTCCATATCCATCTTGTGGTATATTCACACCTTAGAATTTTATCCCACTTTTCTGAGTCCAACATATTCATCTTTGAAATCCAAGAAACCTGAGACACCGCCATGTGATGTATTGCATCAGTTTCCGGTTGCCCACCACCTAACGGCCACATTTTCACTTGCTTATCACAACCGCCACTGTGATATGGAACCTGACCAAAAATACAAAACACGTAAATGCCAAGCCGCACACAATATGACAATGACTCAAATATAGGTAACTAAGTATTCTATGTCCGTGTATACTCAATTGGTACCATTAAATTGTGGCATAATGAGTTGTCGTGCAAGTTGGGTAATACTACAGAATGGGGGTAGAGCTTTATATTATGGGTCGAAACAACAGTAAACTGATAAACTTTTTATACAATAAGAGTAAACTGAAAGGTTATATCTACTGAATCAAATCGATCTTTGGTTCAGAATCAGAAAACGTCATCGACATAACTAAACTACAACATTTCAAAAAAAAACATCAAGTCTACCACCACTAAAAACCTACTTCTGGTGTCATATAAGCTAAAATCAGCCAAAGATATCACTAATTTAGATGTTTTAGTGATCAGGTAATTTCGTTGGAAACAAATATCAACAGATAAAATTACTTATTATAAGATTTAGGGCTGTTTGGATTTACCTTTTGCAGTCAACTATTGTCAATCATCTCCTGTAAATATAAAGATATCACTAATTTTGTAACCAATTCATCCAATAGTCACTCATCTCCTGTAAAAACATAAAACATACACAATCAAAAGTATAAATAATTATAGCTTAAGTATATAAGCTAAATGAAAGCAACATATGCAAAAATAAAGAAACAAATCTTTAGAAGGTAGATGCAAAAATAATCAATAAAGCAACCTGCAAAAGAAACCAAGAAAACCCCCAAATTAAAAAACCCTAATTTGAAATAAAGATTAAAATTAAACAAAATATCTAAATTAAATCATGAATTAACCAAAAATAATTCAAAGTGAAGCATAAAGAGTAAAAAAATAAACTTACATATGACCTCCAGGCGATTAGAATTATCAGCTCTTGAATTTATAATGGTTTGGGAATTTGGGTATTTTTTGAATTTTGATCGTCAATAAAGAATGTGTTTTTCTAATATGATACCTAATTTTGTGTGTGGGAAAATGGTCGGAAGATTCTAGCAAATGGTAGAGATACAACATTACAGTTGGATTACGGGTATCAACAGTAGCAGGAACGGGGTGATTAGCTAGTGAACAGTGCTTCGCACAGTGCTCCAACGGAACGGAGCAACAGTATCCGTTGTATTTCAAACCAATAGATTTGTGAAACATATGTACCATACATAGTAAATTTTGTACTCATTCAATGTGAGCCATACTTTCTACCCTAACACAATGGTAATACACTTCCGTAATAAATGGGTTGTTAACGGACCACTTACTGGGGTTTAGTATATATAATCAGTCTTTGGGGATGTCCAAAGTCTGCTTGTGTTTTATGTTGTAATTTCTTGGGAGATTAATATAATTTTCACCTTTGCACTTAAAATATATATATATATATATATATATATATATATATATATATATATATATATATATATATATATATATATATATATATATATATAAGTTCTAATTTTGTAGTAATTTTATTCTTCTCGAGTAACTGGTCACATCAGTTTCTTGTCACAATGGGTGTACTTGACAAAATTTGCTAGCGGTTAACACTAACGACAAGATTTAGCAGTCATTAGTAGTTGTTTGTTTAAAAAATGGATTTGGCAACGTAGTTGTATCAGTCTTTATAAAACCTAAAATGTTGTAAACGCTAAACGTTTCTTCAAGTAGCGTATTAAATAAAAAACAAAATATTGAACGGTCCATGACTAACGAGCTTTAAACGCTAAATGTCCCTAAACGCTTTTGAAAACTCCTTGCTAAACATAACAATGTGTCATAATATTCTTGTTTTTCGTCCAGCTTCATTTTTATAATGTACTGACTCATACAATTTAAAGATTATACACATTAGCTAGCTATAGTTACATAATTACATGATGTAACACTTTTCATTATCATATGATAGCATATAAGACATCAATCATTCAATCATGCTTGTGGTCGTAGGTTGAGCATCGTGGATCAATCAATCACGTTAAATCCAATTGTTACTGTGTGATATCTTTTTCGGTTTTCATAAATGTACTTAACAATGACTTCAATATAGATAGTATTCTAAGACTCGAAGTATTTAACTATTTATGGGATGGGTGATAATGGACCCCCCTATATTTTTATAATGACCCCACTCTTTTTTTTTCTTTTTTTTTTTTTATATTTTTTTTATTATTTTTTTTTTATTTTTATAATTTTTTTTATATCAAAAAACTATAAACCTGAAAGTGCGGAACAGAAAATATAAAGTTTAATAAGTCAAACGCTTAAAACTGTAAGATATACGGAACAAAAACTGACAAAAAATTATGTTGTACTGAAAAATAATGGGGACAAGAGGGGGGACAAAGATGGCAGCCTAGGGGTAGCCCCCGTCCATATAACACAACCCCTATTTATACATCCTCTTTGCCACAAATTATTGTGTCAACCCAAAAACCCATAAACATAATCTTAAAAGAAGGAAAGAAAGAGAAGAATATCTCTCATTCCTCAAAAAGTAAAAGCTACTCCACATATTATGGAAATCTAGTTGGGAGCTTCTCGATCACTTAAAGAAACACAGACATGTATCTTTTAACTATTATAACGTGCACAAAACTAAACTTAAAGTTGTTTGAAAATACATTCACGTTACAAGCAAAAAGACGAAAATACTCATGTTAGAACGACGTCAACAGATAACTAAGAAAGCAGTATCGTTCATCCCTAAAAAATGTAAATTTATTTAACGTTTATTGATTGAATGATGTAGATGTCTCAATTTTTCTGACAGAAATGTAAACTGTGAAATTTGTCAAACCTCATGAATGTACTGAGTAACCACTTGACAAAATCCATAAAAGCTAGAATTTTGCTCAAACTCCAAATGGCATCCGGATTGACTTGGCGTCCATTTGGTATGCTCCTTGTTAATTCCAAAACAATACTCCTTGACGCTGTTCCAGATTTTTGAGGGAAAAAAAGAAAAGAAGTAAAAAGAAGAGAAGAAAATAGAAACATAATCATCCCAACAAAAGTGGGAAGAAACTTGGAAGCCAAAATAGCCTTATATCTTTCTTTCTCTCTCTTCTCTTCTTTTCTCTTTTTAAAGATCTCAAGAACACAAATAAACTTTATTTTCTTTTCAAATCATTTCCTTTCTCCCTTAAATAATTCTTGAGAACACAGCATAAAAGTGGCATAATGTTTTATGAGAGATGAGAAACACCCATTACAGCTAGGGTTGAGCATAATAGATCGCGAACCGAACTGAGCTGACAAACCGAAGCGAACCGTACAAGATCGAAGGTATTTTGGTCCGGTCCATCATTTCATCATATTCAGTCATCAGCCGGTTCTGTTCGGTCTGATTTTACACAAAACCCGCTAATATGCTTTGTTGGACTGGACGGGACCAACGAACCGGATCGAACCAGACCGAACACATGTCGCTCCGGTGTTTTGAGCCAAATTGGTTTCCAGTCCGATCCGATTTTTGTCGGTCCTGTCCGGGTTTTGAACCATGCTAGGCTCTAATTACAACAAAATGACTTTAACTTTGACCTTGGTCAGGAAACTGTTTATAATGTTAAACATAGGATACATTTTTGGGAAGACAATGGATTTATTTATTTGTAAGGGGGTAATCAAGTTTATACTTTATAAAATTGATAATAATATTAGGGTTTAACATAAAAGTACAAAATCCACGTAAGCATACACCTCCACATAAGCTATAACTAGTTGATTTGGCAACTCATTTTTGTTAATGTGGCAGCCAAATAAGCAATTTTACCTGATCAGTAGGTAGTCTATTACCATATTTAGAGGGTGCTTGGTGGGGGGTTAAGGGGGTGGGGAATGGGTAAGGTATTCAAAAGGGCCCACCTCACTTTCAAGGGAGTTTATTCATATTTAATTCTTGTATTCGATTTATGCTTTCATTTACAATGTTGAACATATTATTTTCTGCATTTATTAATATGAGTGGCTAAACACCTCTTGGTGTTAGCCTTGTTATGAAATTGTTGTTGCCATGATTTAGTTTTCTCGCATTTATTATCGTTTTATTTGTATACTTTCTTGGCGTGTCTTGGGACACTCTAGCTTTGGCGGTAGCATAAATAATTGGTAGTTCCTTTGAGGCTAGGAGAATTGACCATAGGACCCATAGCCGATAAGGGTGTGACTTGGTGGTAGAAATATAACCATACGCGTGAGAATTAACCATAGGACCACCTACCAATTAGATGTGCTTAAAGGAGTTAGAGGGGATGTAAGATGTGACCTACCCGCATCCCGTTAGACTTGTCCAAGTTAGTAGAGGCACTTAAAGACTCTTGCATCTCGTAGGTTCACGCTGCCCAATGAACTCTTGCAATTTAAAGTTTGTGACAATAGGACAAGGTGCAAGATAGGTTAGGCGATTTGACCATCTGAGTCTAACGAATTTAATCCCCAGATGAAACAATAGAATGCATTAATTAGAAAACTTATCATGATAATAACAAGAGTAGTCATTAGGTTAATACTACTTCTCCCTACTGATTTCCCTTCATCTATTTACTTGCTTTTTGTCATTTACTTTTATTAGTTTAATTAATCAATTTAATCATAAAACCCCTTTTAAGCGTGACACTAAGATTAGATAATTTACATACGCATAGCTCTTGGGACGACCTCGGCTGTAGCATCTAGCTATACCTCACACGACCGGGTACACTGCCCGATAGTGCATTAGGTAGACCTTAGGTAGATGAGACTTTATAAATATTAAAACCTGGTAGGTAAAACCTGCATCAAGGAACTTACTGCATTATATTAGACTCATAGATGAACTTTGTACCTTTGGTACCTGGCAAGCTTGCTATTGGCTCACGTTGGGTCTTAAACTTTAAAACCAAATCTGATGGTTCTATTGAAAGATATAACGCTCGTATTGTTGCTAAAGGATACTCTTAATAGTATGGCATGGATTATGAAGAAACATTTGCTCCTGTTGCGAAAATGACAATGGTTCAAACTTTGATTGTAGTGGCTTTTAGTTGTTAATGGAAAGTATCTTAGATGGATCTCAGGAATACCTTCTTGAATGGTGAACAAATGAATAAGTTTATATGACTCCACCTCCTGGTGTTCCTTATCAATCAAGTTAAGATTGTAAGTCCCGAACAACTCTTTATGGTCTCAGATAAGCACCACATGCTTGATACGAGAATTTTTACACAATTGATACTTCACTTGATTGTGTATCTAGCCATCATGATTCCGCACTTTTTGTCAAACGTTCAAGTGATGAACGTATTTTTTTATCGGTATATGTTGATGATATGATTATTACTAGAGATGATTGTGATGGAATTGAATCATTAAAGTCAAAGTTTTCTTATCGGTTTGCTATGAGATTTTGGTTTAATATGTTATTTTGTTGGAATTGAGGTTGCTTCATCACCAAAGGTTATCTGCTATCTCAATCCAAGTATATAGCTGATTTGTTTGATCGTGCCAAAATGATAGATAATATGATTGTTGATACAGCTCTTGATGCTAAAGAAAAATATACTCCTATGTATGGTGATCCTTTGCCTGATCCTAGTTTATGTCAGACTATTGTAGGGAGTCTGGTTTATCTTAAAGTGACTCCTCTAGATTTTCCTTATGTTGTCTACATTGTTAGCCTGTTGTTACTCCCACAAGAGTTCTTTGAGATGTTATTCTACAAGTTCTTAGGTATGTTCGAGGTACTCAGTTTCAGACACTCTTGTTTTCTTCTTGTCTTCCTTAGACTTGCGTGCTTATTTTGATACTGATTGGGTTGGATTCTATTACCCTCACGTCTACAATCTGGTTATGTATTTTTCTTTGTGATTCACTTAGTTTGTGAAAGTGTAAGAAAAAAATATTATCTTTCAAGATCTTTTACAGAAGCTGAGTATCGTTCCATGGTTATGGCTACTTGTGATATTGTTCTGTTACGTTGGTTGCTTGCAGATATAGGTATTCATATTAGTAGCCTTACTCCATTAGATTTTGATAATCGTAGGGTTATTCAAATTGCGCGCAACACTTTTTTCATGAAAGGACAAAGCATATTGAGATGAATTGTCATTTCACTTGTCACCATCTTGAGGTTGCAACTCTTTCTCTACCATTTGTTTCGTCTGCTTCTAGATTAAAGATATATTTTTTAAGCCACACTGAGACCCGTGTTCTCGTTTACTGTCTCACAAACTCTCATTGTTGACTGATGCAACATTGTGGGTTTGAAGAGAGATGCTAACCTTCAAAAGGCCTAATGTTTATGCTCATTTAGCTCACTTAGCTAGTGTTTTTTTTTTTTTTTTTATTATTATTATTTTTTTTAACACCTTTATGTTCCTGTTTTTTAATCAAGTCAAGAATACAAGTCCCAATTATCTTGTTAGTTTCTACATAACTTGCTACCTAGTCTACTAGTGAAAGCCGAAAGGTGTGATGTTGAACACTTTGTATATTATTAGAGCACTCGGTATCGTATTTTTTTACACGCCATTCGCTCAAAAGAATACCAATAACGTGCCATCGGCGGTACCGAGCAACACGCTATCATCACGCCAAAATGGTTTGAGCTGCTAGACTGGCTCACGCCAAAAGGAGAAGAGCCCATTTTTTTCGCTTGTATTGTCCACACATTCAAAGAAAGTAATGGTTCTAAATTTTGTGTTGTTGCGTTTGTATGTGTTGGGAGGAAAGAAGTGTTTAAGTGACTGTACATGGATATGAGATTAGGGTTGTATGGTGCTAAGTATAAGGGTATTATATGTGGATTATTTTNAAATTGTTGCATTTTAGACTTCAATAATAATAAAGCAACATTTTACTATATAGGTGTTGCATTCAAGGATCTAATGCAACATTATTGTATGAGTGTTGCATCCATTAGGAAAAAAATAGAACACTTTATTAAAATGTTGCACTTTTTAAAGAAAAATTACAACACTTTGGTACAAAATGTTGTAAATCTTATTCAATCATGCAACATTTCGAAAAGCGTTGCACTACATTTCGAAAAGTGTTGCGTTCACATATGTTTTAGATCAAGGGCACTTAGGCGTTTATAGAAGCTAACATTTAAGAGATTCTAATGGACATTTTTGAGAACCTCCCTCCATTTTAGTTATTGCACTCGTTGTATTTTGGGTTTCTAATATACAAAAGATATATATATATCGATCATTGTAATTGCCATTTAGTAATACACGTATTTTTAAGTGTGTAAAATTATAAGATTAAAGAAGTTATAATTTCTATATGACAATTAGATTAGTGTTAAGATTACAAAATATCTATGAAAAAGTGAAACTTGCTTTTTTTCGGGTAAAGTAGACAATACCTGGAAAATATATTAAACAACGAAACTTAAAATAAATCGTATATAGACACACCCAATAACCAAACAATAAAAACTTCCACTTCTTGGTCCAGCCTCCATAGCTAAGTCCATCTTTATATTAGCCTAATATATATATATATATATATATATATATATATATAT
>LBNU01007607.1:61323-80876 GCA_014162995.1 Artemisia annua
AAAACCATTTTACTTCTACACCACATCAGTAAGCATATAGAGGCTATTTCCATGGGCTAAATTGAACTTTATATCTACCATATGAATGATTCACATGGAAATTTCATACGTCAGCGGCATAAAAAATTTGAGCTGATCGAGGAGTTAAGACTAAGGCTCAAATATCTTCATCTTGACAACAACCAGCAACGATAATACAAAGATTCCAAGACCAAAACCAGTTCCTATGACTACAAAACATATCAAACTGAAATGCACCCACATTGGTATACCTTGCCATAACCATACCCATCATATCATCACTAAACCAGCCCACCATAATCCGCAACAAAAAACCATCACACTGCACTATCTTACTAACATACCAGCAACAACAATTAGCTTCTTCCATGGCATTACTAAACTTGTGAGCCAAGATCCAAAATCTAGGATCAAGCACCTCACAAACCATCACACTGCACTATCTTACTAACACCCTTTTTGCATTAGACCAGCAAAGAACCATCTTCATTATTAGTAAACTGTTGAGCCCAGGCCCAAATGAAATAGCAGATCAATAATACCAGCTCTCCACGACATTTCCTAAACCCCCTTATGACCATACTATCCATACAATCATATCCCAAACACCCCTTATGCATCAGAAAACCAGCCATAATCAGACAAAGACCAACCACAACACCAAAGAACAAAGAACCATTTCTCTAGAACCATATAGCTTCTTCCATGGCATTACTAAACTTGTGAGCCAAGGCCCAATAGAATCTATGTTTGTGTCAGGTTTGTGAGGTGCTTGATCCTAGATTTTGGATCTTTTTCTTTTTTTGGGTGTCATTAATATAGAATCAAAAATTCATAATCTAAACTCTTATTTATATTATAGTTTGTTAAGTTTTCACTTAAAAGTGTTGCTATACCGTCTAATTATATTTTAGATTAGCTTATTAAATCTCTATATGTATTCTTCATGAGGTTTGTTTGAATGTTATTGGGGAGATTTAGTCATCTTGTATCTTAATATATACAACGTGTGTAACCTAACCGTATTCATCATTTTCATTTGTGCCAGGCGACATTCTTTTGTAGTACTTCAAGCCGCAAGTGGAGATTAGCAAAGATGAAAATCAAGATTTCTAGGATCACTGTTTAATAACTTTTTTCTTTGTCATCTGGATATTTTATGTTCGTAATCTTACATTCGGCCAAATTTGTCAAGACAGAATACGATGTAATCTACGTTGAACATAAAATATTAATGTATTATTTCTTTTTTTAAAATGTGCATGATATATTATAGCATTTCTTTAATTTGCATCAAACAAAAAATGTTAAAAATCGTAAAAATAAATGGTGGATTATATGATCGAAAACAACTACAAGTGTTGCACTTCACATGATAAAGTGTTGCATACCTCACCTCAGTAAATGAGAAAGTGTTGCACTTTGAATAAAAAAGTATTGTTGTTGTGTGAAAAATGTTGTATTTGATTCTGAAAAGTGTTGCACTTGGATATAAAATGTGTTGCATTTTAATGTAATAAGTGTTGCGGTTGATTGTATAAGTGTTGCAATAAATAATTAAAAGTGTTGTATTTAAGCGTAAACAATGTTGCACTTTAGTGTATCACATTTGCTAAACATAGGCAACACATTTGAAAAATGTTGCATATTCCAATTAAAAGTGTCACTTATACCTAAGGCGACGTTACATAATGTAGCACTTAGTAGAGTGTCACATTAAGCATAATGCAACATTTTAAACACATAATACAACATTATAGTGGTGTTGCCTTTAACTTCATTTTGTAGTAGTGAGCATACCAATATTGGTATGCATGATACTAGTGCTCTTATCAACAAGCTTTAAGAACTTAAATAAGCTAATCAATTACTGTAATTTGATGGTGTGTTTACCGAACCATTGTCGTAAGAAAATCTGATGAATTCGATTATATATTTATCAGTTGTCACTTGTCATGTACACTAAAGTCACTAACTAAAGAACAAACAGTGAACATTGACCACACAACAAACAATATATGATCCTTCCACGTGTAGATTTTAAGTACACATGATCAACATATTAAATGATGGAGTAGAAAATTTCTTACACATTGGTTTACATATAGCCGCCAAACAAGAACAAGACATAACAAGATGGTACTCGATAACACGTCTCTATCCCAACCGAACTATGACCGGAAAGCCGAGCTCAAAGCATTCGACGAAACCAAAACCGGCGTCAAAGGACTCGTTGACGCCGGTATCACTCAAGTTCCTCGAATATTTCATGTCCCTTCACCTCAAAACCTTAACTCCAAACAATCATGTCCAAAACTAATTCTTCCAACCATAGATCTTGAAGGAATAAACGAAGATTCTGTAAGACGAAAGGAGGTTATACAGAAAGTTAATGATGCATTGAAAACATGGGGATTCTTTCAGATTGTGAATCATGGAATTTCGAATAGTACGTTGGAGGAAGTGAAAAAAGGGGTTAGAGAGTTTTTTGAGCAGGATGATGAGGTGAAAAAGGAATGGTATACAAGGGATATGAGTGGGAAGACAAGAGTGGTTTATAATAGTAATTTTGATTTGTATGCTGCTCCGGTGACTAATTGGCGAGACACTTTCTTTTGCATGATGGCTCCTTATCACCCGGAACCACACGAGTTGCCGCAGCCTTGCAGGTTTTAACTTTTGTTCTTTGACCCGGTTTATTATTATTATTATTATTATTATTATTATTATTATTACTTTTTAAGAGCTAACTCTATAAAAAAGCAACATAGTTGTTAAAAATGGCAGTTTAAAGTAGCGGACTAAAAAAATACTATTTTGAACACTAATATTGACATTTTTATCTTCATGTGTGTAATAAAGATAAAAAAAAGTTATGTGATAACCATTTTACCCTTGAATTTTTGAAAATTGCATCCACCGTACCTAGGGTAAATTACATGAATGGTCCCTGTGGTTTAGCGAAAATTGCATCCAACGTCCTTAATTTTTTTTTTGGATCCGTTACGTTTTTTCTACGTTTTTATATGTTTTAGTCTGTTTTTATACGTTTTCACTTCTTTTTTTATTCACTTTTGAATATTTTTTATCGAAAAAAAATTTTATTAGAAAATATTACGAAAAAAATCCTAATTTTTTTCACATGTTACGAAAAAGAAAATCTAAAAAATAATATTTCTGAAAAAAAAAATTGAAAAAAGATATTTTCCAAAAAAAATTCAGAAAAAAAGGATTTCGAAAATAAAATTTGGAACAAAAAATTGGGAAAAAAAATAGACGGTGGACGCAATTTTTTCCAAACGACAGGGACCATTTATGTAATTTAGCCTGGGACGGTGGATGAAATTTTCACAAACCCACAGGGGCCATTTATGTAATTTGAAAGGGTAAAATGGTCATACTACTTTAAGAAAGACAAAAGTGTCAACATTATTGTTCACAAAAGTTTTTTTTTTTTTTTTTTTTTTTTCACTACGCTGAAGTGCCTTTTTTGACAACTATGGTACTTTTTTTTAGCGAATTAAAAGGTTGGTTAGACGGATAAATGCGAATCAAAACTGAGGATCCAGTCTCAAGCTCATGCGTCCCTTCCCTAAGGACCCACTAATTCTGTGAAAGATATGAGACACTATACCAATCGTCTATCACTGGCGAGGACTTTTGGATCCTAGCTAAAAGTGTTTGGTAAGGACATGTCCCAAAAGGTCCTTGTCACACGCCCGTCGCTAAACCTTTAGGCGAGGGCTTATTCAAGTTTTTAGTGACGACAACATGAGGCCCACCTAAATTCTTTGGTCAGTTATAAACCGGGTGAGACTTTTTGGCAAAAACATGTCTTCACCAAAGCCAAACTACTTGATTAATTAAGAGTAAACTACATGGTTCATCCATGTGGTTTGGGCGAAATCACTACTCTCGTCCATCGTTTTTCATTTTTGCATGGTTCGTCCTTATTATGAAGTTTCATAATACCATTTGCCCTTATCACTAACATGATCGTCCCTGTGGTTTGGACGAAATCACTACACTCGTCCCTCGGCTTTTATTTTTAGGGACGAATTGTGTTATGAAACTTTATTATAAGGATGAACCATGAAAAAATGAAAGTTAATGGACGAGAGTTGTGATTTCGCCCAAACTACAGGGACGAACCATGTAATTTACTCATTAATTAATTATCTTTATTTATTTCTTTATTATATTAATTAATTAATTAATCCATTTGTCACTATACAAGTCGGGCCCACTACAGTTTTAGCGAGGACATCTTATATTAAAATATGATTATGGGCTTTCAAGAGGACATGTCTTCGCCAAAAGTACAAACATATTGTAGCTTTCTACCAATTTTTCATATTTTTTCAAAAAATTCTACCAAAACCCACAGCCTGTAATTACCCAAAACAAACATACCAATTCGCTAAAACACATATTGAATAATAAAGTCGTTAAACACATAAACCTGACCATAACTATCTATAACCACTTGAGGAAGCAAATACATAAACAAAAATCGCTAAAATACCACAAATGTACATCATAACTACACCACAATAATTCCCTAGTCCCCATCCCCACCATCCCCATTTGTTGAATCTTTTGGGAGGGAGCTATTATATAGACAAATATTACCAAGTGTAGATGAGAACTAATTGTTAATATGGTTCGATCCACCATACATTTGTTAGAATAGCTCGTACAGGAAGCTTAGCTGCTATATTGTTATACAAAGCTAAATTTCCTCTTTCGAGATTTTGGATATCAAAAGTTTTTTTAGTGACCCACCAACACCACCAGAATTTATTAAGCACTCGGTTTTACCAATTTCATTATCGTACCAACCAAAGCGAGTTCAACATGATATTGAAACTCATCTCTTACTTCAACTCCCGAGACGGTCCACATTGTTCTGACTATTAGCAATTCTTGATATCGTTTTTAAGAAATGAGATTGTGTAGTCAACTCGACTGATCTGTTTAGCTACCATCAATAACTGGTCAACATTGGTCAAAGCTTTTGGCGAGGACATATCCTTGCCAAAAATCCCCCCTTTTCCCTGGAGGTCCCAAGGTTCAAACCTTGGCGAGAAAATTAATCCCCATATGGCCACGGAGGTTCACCTGCGATGACCCCGAGCTATCCAAAATGCTAGTTGCCCTGGGATTAGTCGGCTCGCAATGTCGAGTCGGAACCCATAGTCAATTTTTCCCCCTAAATAATAAATAAAACCCTCTTTTTCGTTTTTGTTTATTTCCCCCTAATTTTTCCAACTAAACTTTTGACGAGGACATGTCCTCGCAAAAAGTTTGGGATCAAATGTTTTTCCCTTTTTGGCATAGTCAAAGTCTGAAACTTGGAGCTTATGTCGTTTAGCTGCTTTTAGCGAGTACATGCATGTCCTCGCCAAAGCCTTCGCGCCCGTCCTACTTTTTCTTGTAGTGAAAGGTGATTTGGTCTTGTTCAAATTACCTCCCATGAAACATACTCCATATCTTTCTTTGACTATTTAATTTTATGCCATCTGGTTAGGCTTAGATTGCTTTCTGAATGAGTTTTTCTTGTCTGTGAATCTAAATTTTGAATGGCAAAAAATGTTGATAAACCAATTGCATTTGTGACAACATATATCCATTGAACCAACAGAGTATAACTTATGAAGCGAACAAAAACTTTAAAACTGATCTTAAATTAGATTATTTTTTATTTTTTTATTTTTTTGAAACGGCCGGATTTTATTGAGTCATCTACCAAGTAGCTAAAGACAACAAACATTACAAAGTAACATTACAAGCAACAATCAGATTAACTAGAACGGTGTCTTTGAGTTTTCGTTAAAAACTCGATGAGCACAGTTTTTGTAGTATATGGCATTTATTGACAAAGTATTTACCAATGCTGTTGTTCACATTAAGACTCTTGTGAAATTCTTTGTAGCAAATCTGATTTGTAAACAGATACACATAAGCAAACCAAGATCATGAAACAGTAAAAAAAAGTTGTTACTTATTTATATACATGTGCTATAGATGTCGGATGTAAACTTCAACGTCTAAAATTTTATTTTAAACTTGGTCAATCATGTAGTGATATATTGTCAAAGTACTCGAGCCAAGTGTTGAAGCTTGGAGGTTGTGTGTTTGAGTTAATATCTGAGGCTCTTGGGCTCAACCCCAATCACCTTTTGGACATGGGTTGCGCTGAAGGGCTCGCTGTACTTGGCCATTACTATCCTTCGTGTCCACAGCCTGAGTTAGCAATAGGCACCACTAACCACGCCGACAACAGTTTCATCACGATTCTTTTGCAAGACCATGTAGGTGGCCTCCAAGTTTTTTATCAAGAGCACTGGATAGATATTCCTCCCATCCCAGGAGCTCTAGTGGTAAATGCTGGTGATCTCTTGCAGGCATCTCTCTCTCTCCCTCTCGTTATACATTATCATTTTGTTGGTGTTTTAAGTAAAAGAATAGGTTGCTAATACGTGGTAATATGCTGAACCTTTTCAGTTGATTACAAATGACAAGTTTGTTAGTGCACAACATAGAGTATTGGCAAACAAGATCGGTCCAAGAGTATCAGTGGCTTCATTCTTTACAACAAGCTCGATTCCAACTCTTAAAGTCTTTGAACCGATCAAAGAGTTGCTTACAGAAGATAACCCACCCAAGTATAGAGGCACTACCGTGAAGGAATATGTAGATTACTTTAATAAAAAGGGACTAGATGAGACTTCTGCTCTTTTGCATTTTAAGTTATAGAGACTTATAGCTTCTTGTGCATCATAAAACCTTATTTTTCATGTTCGTCGCATGGTAATGCAATCCATCATGAAATATTGTTCTTCAGTTATATATGTGTGATTCTAAATAAAATGTTAAATAATATGTATTATATAATTATACGTAACTTATTATTTCTACCACTTGGCTCGATTGTTCCTGGCTCCTTGCTAATGTTATAATTCCATCACCGCTAGAAAAATTATCTGTAACTTATTGTGTTTTAGTCTTTTTTATATATCAAAAGAAAATTACGTACTCCATAAGTTTCACGAATCGGTTCGTGATAATACAAGGATGATGGGAACATATTTTTCACCATTGGATCGTGAGTTGTCACTAGAGATGGAAATGATCATCTGATTAAGTGGGCATCTACCTAATCCAGATATGGTTGATCTACATCGGTAACTAATGGATATGAATATGTATAATTATTTTTTTTTTGAAGGGCGAATATGTATATAATTATTAATGGATCGGATGACGATTTCTCATCTATAGATCATCACTAGTTGATCACCGAAAAAACATATATGTATAAATCGTTTAGAATCTCGAATTTATGTAACTCCTAAGATATAACTAATTCATAATCGTACATCTCGTTTTATTTTTGCTTTGAAATGTTCTTATTGGTAATCTAGAAATGCAAATTAGTTTTGGCTTATCAAAACTTAATTAAAAACTTTTAACATTAGTTATAGGCTTTATCGAAATAGTTAAATACTTTAATTAACTTCTTACTGAAATTAAACTTGAAACAATCAGAATGGAGTGTCTTTTACGATACTATAGTTGCTCTATTTGTTGGATTGATAATTGTATTCTAGAAATAGAATTGTAAGGTTTCTCGGTCCAGTTGGATCCAAAACCCTCTACTTAACTTTATTTTGTAAAGCTTTTTCTAGCTTCTTGCTAGTTTTCATATTATCACTACAAGAAAAAGTGTTTATAGTGACCAAAATTTAGTGCCGACTTTTCTTTTGGTCACTATTTAGACAAAATAGTGACCATATAATAGATGGACACTAATATTTGGTCATCCGTAAATACTTAGTCACCAAGCTCAAAGTGATCACTAATTTCGTCACTATACATGTGGGATATTTTTCGATATAAAAAATTGACGATATTACTGGTGACTAAATTTTTAAAAAGTTAATCGCGAAAAATGTTATCCCAGTTTCATCCGTACATGACAATCGTGTAATTGACGATATTACAGATTTGCACACTCTTAATTTTTATTGACACATTGATACATGCATTAGACAATTAACTTAAAATTTTAACTACTTATATATTAGAGTATAAAAAAATATAGGGCAAATTACCTGAAAATGTATGCAACTTGTCACTTTTTCTCATTGTATGTAGCTTTCTATTTTTTTTCCCAATGTGTCACTAAACTTGCTAAATTCGTCCATTGTGTGTAGCGGTGACTTGATTCACCTGCTGGAGCAGGTTAACCTAACGGTCGTTAGGTTTATCATTGCACCGTTAGTCCTTTAGAGTAACGATCGTTTATCATGGATACATACAATGACAAAAAGTAACAAGTTAGATGACTTTTATTATTTTTAAAATTTATGTATGTTTTTTACATGTTTTTGCACACATTTTTATACACGCTTTTATACACGTTTTTATGCATGTTTTATACGGATTTTCATACATACATTTGTATACACGTTTTTATACACGTTTTTATACACACGTTTTTTATACACACATTTTTATGCACGGTTTTACACACGTTTTTATAAACACACATTTACACACGTTTTTATATACACGTCTTTATACAGACATTTTTATATACGTTTTTATACACACGTTTTTTATACACACATTTTTACGTTTTTGTCTTTTTTTTACGTTTCGTCGGTTTTTTTACGTTTTCGTCGGTTTTTTTACGTCTTCGTCAGTTTTTTTACGTTTTCGTCCGGTTTTTCGTGTTTTTGTCCGTTTTTTCACGTTTTCGTCCGTTTTTTCGCGTTTTCGTCCGATTTTTTACGTTTTCGTCTGGGTTTTTATGTTTTTGTCAGTTTTTTACGTTTTGTTAGTTTTTTTATGTTTTCGTCGGATTTTTTTTACCTTTTGTCAGTTTTTTTACGTTTTCGTCAGTTTTTTATGTTTTCGTCCGTTTTTTTATGTTTTCGTTAGATTTTTCACGTTTTCGTCAGTTTTTTTACGCTTTTGTCAGTTTTTTTACGTTTTCGTCCGTTTTTTTACGTTTTCGTCAGATTTTCCACGTTTTCGTTTGATTTTCACGTTTTTGTCCTTTTTTTACGTTTAGTCGGTTTTTCATGTTTTCGTCAGATTTTTCACGTTTTCGGCTATACTTTTTTACGTTTTTGTCAGTTTTTTACTTTTTTGTCAGAAAGTGTGAAATAAGGGACGAAAACATAAAAATACAGACGACAACATAAAAAATTTGGCGAAGACGTAAAAAATGGAAGAAAACGTGAAAAAACGGACGAAAAATTGAAAAATCGGACGAAAACGTAAAAAGTCGGACGAAAACGCGAAAAAATGAACGAAAACACGAAAACGGGATGAAAACGCAAAAAAAAAGGGACAAAAACGTGAAAAAATAGACAAAAGCGTAAAAAAACTGACGAAAACGTAAAAAATAGACGAAAACATAAAAAAATTGGATGAAAATGTGAAAAGCCGGACGAAAACGTGAAAAACCGGACGAAAACGCAAAAAAACTGGTGAAAACGCAAAAAAACTGGCGAAAACGTATAAAAACGTGTGTAGAACCGTGCATAAAAACGTGTGTATAAAAACGTGAATAAAAATGTGTATACAAATGTGTGTATGAAAATCCGTATAAAAACATGCATAAAAACGTGTATAAAAATGTGTGTATAAAAATGTGTGCAAAAACGTGTAAAAAACGTACATAAATTTTAAAAATTATAAAAGTCATCTAACTTGTTATTTTTTGTCATTGTATGTAGTCATGATAAACGATCGTTAGTCTAAAGGACTAACGGTGCAATGATAAACCTAACGACCGTTAGGTTAACCTACTCCAGCAAGTGAATCAAGTTACCGCTACACACAATGGACGAATTTAGCAAGTTTAGTGACACATTGGGAAAAAAAAAAAAGAAAGCTACATACAATAAGAAAAAGTGGCAAGTTGTATACATTTTCAGTAATTTGCCAAAAAATATATAAAGTCATAATAAAAGTCGGCAGATATAAAATAGTTAGGCTACTAGTAAAAAAAATGCTGTAAAAAAGTATATAGGCGTAATAAAAGTGGGCGATCAAAACACTCACAACCTAATCGCTCCATCTCCGATCACCAGAACCATGGTCGTTCATCATACGTCTTCGATCACTATTACCTCTCCGATCACCGTCGCCGATTACTGTAACCATCTTCGATCACCATCACCGATCACTGTAACCATCACCGATCACCGTCGCCGATCACTGTAACCATCTCCGATCACCATCACTGTCGCCGAAAACTGTAACCATAGCTGATCACCGTAACCGTTGCCGATAACCGAAATACTCACCGTTCATCATACGTCTCTTGCAATTCACTCATGTTTAATCAATTTAGGTATAATACAACTATTCATTTACATATTGTTATGATTTTTGTGGATTACTTTATCATATTATGATTTGTTTGTTAGATAGTGTATTGTTATATAATCTGGAATTAGAATTGATTGAATGAGTGTTGTCTGTGACAATTAGTATGCATTGACACATCGTCTAGAATAATTGATTAACGGAAACATTTTTTGCTGATAATGTCGAGGTGATTGAGCTAGGATTTGTTTTTGATTAACGGAAACATTTTTTGCTGATAATGTTGAGGTGGTTGAGCTACGATTTGTTTTTGATTAACGAAAACAAAAGTACTTCCTTGTGATGAAGATGGCAATAGTCTATTGTACCTACTACAAACAAAGTATTGAGTTTAAAGACGCACCCAATTAGTACTTGAAAAAAAACCATGATGTGTTGCTTTGTTGAAGTGAACCTATTCTAGGCTTTGTTTAATGGGAGGGGTGAGAAGGAGTTGTAGGGAAGTAGGCTATTACGTGAGTAAAGGTAAGAGGATATGAGAGGTGGTTACTTGAAAAAAAAACCATTTTGACACGTACCGAAAAGCTACCCGTTTTGACCCATACTCAAATAAGCTACAAACACACCCTTAGGATGATAAAGTACTTATTTTTCTGTAGGTTGAATTAATTAATATGAAATCGAACTTATTCTTGTATATAATTAGCTTATAGTAAGTACTTATTTTTAAGCAGAAAAATTGAGAATTACGGACATGCCATAACATTTAAGCAGAAAAATAGCTTATAAAGTTATAAGATTTAACGTCATTGATTAGCAGCTTTGGTGTTGGAAATGTTGACTGTGGTCATGTGCAAAATATGATGTTTTGTTATTTAGGTAAACTGAATCGTCAAGTAAGATTTAAGTTGTTTCAAGAATGTGTATTTGGTTCGGTCCTTATGTCATTAATTAGCAACTATTGCGATGAGTGATGTTGTTAATGAAAATGTTGACTTTGATCACGTGAAAATTATGATTTTCTGTTACTTTTATGACTTCCTTCGATCAAGAATTTATATAAGGCGTGGTAATTAAGATGCTGAGACCTATATATATGATGTCTAAGTAGCAAAAATTGTGGTTGAAATAAGGTGTTGTAAACGAAATGTCATGTGAAGATTGTGATATATTGATTCAAGTATTGTGATGACAATAATGTGTTGTCAATGAAATGTTGACTTTTGGTCATATGAAAGCTGTACGATATAAAGTAGTAAGATTTAAGTTTTATGAAGAATTTATATATTGGGTTAGTATGAATGACACGTATTAGCGACTATTGTTTGGATTCTAATTAAATTGTTGACTTTCTTCATGTGATTTTGTGAATCATAGAGTAAATTTTAAGTTTGGCGATTCGGTCATTATGCTTCTATAGCAGCAAATAAGGCATTTTAACAGAAATGTTGACCTGGTCATGTGATTCACCTACTCTCGTGTGTATTATTTGTAGATAAAGAAGCGGGTTGCTGCTCCACCCACCTCATAGAAGGAGATGGCACATTCAATGCCGAAGGGCTCGATAATTTTATCAAGCAAGTCAAAATGGCTGAATGCGGGCTTTCGTATGCTGTCGTTGCCATCATGGGACCTCAAAGCAGTGGTATGCTTTCTATAATCTGTCAAAAAATAACTTATTTCACAATTCTAAACCAAGTCATTTATCCCATAGCTATGGTGATACGTTAACTTTTAGTGTTTTCATTTTAGCACCCTATCTAAGTGTTTGGAAAGTTATTATCGAGATTGTGTTACAGTTTTGAGTTCGTGTTTGTGACAGGTAAGAGTACGCTTCTGAATAATCTATTTCACACAAACTTCAGAGAAATGGATGCTTATAGGGGAAGGCATGTTCTATATTGCTTGTTGTTCATTTACTTATCTATCTGCGGATTTGTTAACTTACTGCATTGCCATTTTATTAGGACGCAAACCACCAAAGGTATTTGGATGGCAAGATGTGTCGGTATTGAACCTTGCACCATAGTAATGGATCTCGAGGGTACTGACGGAAGAGAACGGGGAGAGGTAGTACTTATTATTTGAACTATTTTGGTTATTTTTGTTGTATATGTTGTAGTTTATCATAACAAATAACATACAGTCGAGATTTATAGTTCTGATTTTTGGGGCCTTATGAACTTATGTCTAAGCACCAAAGCGGTCTTTAAAGTTGTAGACAGGTCCGTACCCTATAAATAAGGATATAGTTTTACGATGATAAATTTATGGAAATATATAAACAGCTGCATCAGTGGTTTCTGAAATTTAATAAGTTTTTTATGCTTCTCTAGGATGATACTGCATTTGAAAAGCAGGGTGCTCTTTTTGCCCTTGCTGTTTCTGACATAGTGCTTATAAACATGTAAGCCCCCTTGGCGCCTGATATTGCGTAAGCAAATACGAGCTCTTTATGTAAAAGTAAAACTTAATTGCTTTATTTATTTTGTTTGGCAGGTGATGTCATGATATTGGACGAGAGCAGGCTGCAAACAAACCTCTTTTGAAGACTGTTTTCCAGGTAAATTAATACCCTGTAATATTTTAGCATTTGCATATGTTAGTGCTAATGTTAAACTTTCTAACTTATACTCTATGTATTTCAGGTTATGTTGCGACTGTTTAGTCCACGTAAAACAACTTTGATGTTCGTTATACGTGATAAAACAAGGGTAAGTTGTTGCTTGTCTTGAGATTATTAAAGGTTAAAAATTAATTAAAAATATGGGTTGTGTTTGATGTTATGTCCTATTGTTTCTGTATAGACACCTCTTGAGAATCTAGAGCCGGTCTTGAGGGAAGATATACAGAAGGTAAGTATTGTTCTTTGTCTCTACCTTAAAAGCTAACACTGTCTCGATGCTTATAATGCTCTGTTCCTTGCTCCAGATATGGGACTCTGTACCCAAGCCAGAACACCACAAACAGACCTTTAAGTGAATTTTTTAATGTAAGATATCATGTTATTCAGGAGATAGGAGGGGGGTTGTTCCCGCTTCAGGTTTTTCCTTTAGTGCTCAACAGATTTGGGAAGTTATTAAGGAGAACAAAGACCTTGACTTACCTGCTCACAAGGTAAAATATCAATAAATCAACTTTGTCAAAGCTTAAAAAAGTTACGACATATCATGTGGATGTTAATTTCCTAATCTTTTGCAGGTGATGGTGGCCACTGTAAGATGTGAAGAAATTGCTAATGAGAAGTACTCATCCTTTGTAACGAACCAGGTACATCTTACAAACAACTAATCGGAATACTGAAAGTCTGGAATACATGTTATTAAACGAAGCTATATATTTTAACAGGATTGGTGTGAATTACATGATAAACCTACCGAAAGACTGAAAATTCAAGCAGTAGGTGTCTTCAAAGGGCATGATGATAGTGTTGAGGATGTACAGTTCTGCCCGTCTAGGTATCTTACACTGTCTTTATGGATTCACCATGATTTTCTCTATTCAATAGACCAATAGTTAGGATGGGTATAGTTTGCTAACTGAAACTTTTGTGCATTCTGATATCTATGTTGTGAAGTGCACAAGAATTATGTAGTGTTGGTGACGATTCCTGTCTCATTCCATGGGATGCAAGAACCAGGTCTTCTCCGGTTGTCAAGGTGATTTTTACATCTACTATTACTTGGGGGTTTATCATGTTCGTGTTTGCTTATAGTTTTTGAACCGGTTTCGTTATGATTGTTAATGATGCTTACAGTTTTTACAGGGACTCAACTGTGAAGAACACAAGGGTCATCCATGGTCTTCCAATTCCCCTTTCCGGTTCCACCACCAACATAATGGCTTTTGTAATTGTTGGTTCCTTGTTAATTTTCTTGACGTTAAGTTTTGAATAAAGAAATATAGATTATGTAGATGTGATTAATTTTGAATATTAATAACCGTATTAGTGATTACAAGCAGATTTTTTTTTGCCATATTTTTTCAATTAGTGACCACTGTTTGGTCATAAAATTCAAAGAATAGTGACCACTTTCCCAGTGTAGTAGATGTAGTCACTTCATCTAAAATAGTGGCCACTTTTACATTTAGTGACCAAATTTAGTGACGACTTTTACATTGAGTGACCAGGAATTAGTCGTCACAAATATAAGTGACAACAAATTTTTGGTCACTATTTAGTGACCATATTCATAAGTCATCACTATTACCTTTGTGACCGACTTTTAGTGACGACGAGTGACCACTTTGATATGGTCACTAAATCAGTTTAGTGACCAAATGTCTACTATTAGTGACTATAATCGTGTGGTCACTAAAGGCCTTTTTTCTTGTAGTGTATCCGGCCGTAGAGGAGGAAAAAAAAAACCGACGATACTATAGTTGCATAATATTTGTTTTGAATCAATTAGGTTAAAGTCGACTAAAACCCTTTTGGTATGCAACGTATATCTATCAATCTGCTTCATCAGTAGGATATGCATAGAGATAGATGAATTAGCACTTAATGGAAATTAATGGATCATGAAAAGTTAAATAAATTATTAATGTGAATACGGCTCCATCTCATTCATATTTGAACTACGAACCACCATCATCCTTGATTTTGATGTTTGTTAATTTTTTTCATAACGTGTTAAGGATAATCATTTCTAAATATATTCAACTAACTATTATATTCTTTTTTTTTCCAACTTTTTTTTCCTATTATATATACACTTTTAATTAGATTTTTCACTGGGTGAAAACTAAAGATACGCAACATATTTATTTAAAACAGACGAGATACATAACCAACTTTGAAAATTACTTGAATACGCAAAATACTTTTAAATTATAAACAACATACGTAATATTGAGTTATTTCCACAAGTTTTTGGATTAATTTTTTCTTTCTTTTTTTTTTTTTTCAAAATGATAATTTTGGGTTTTCACTTTTACACTTATTATACTTATACTTTAACGCAACGTGTAGAAAAAAAATTCTTTTTACTTTATTTTCGTTTATTCATACAAGTTTTTGTAATATTTTTCTTTTTTTTCAAAGTGATTTGTTTCTTCACTTTTACACTTGTTATACTTATACTTCAACGCCACATTTAGAAAAAAAAATTATTTTTTACTTTTTTTTTTTCATTTATTCATCCAAGTTTCTTTTTTGTTTTCAAAGTGATAATTTTGTTTCTTCACTTTTACACTTATTTATACTTATACTTGAATGCAACATGTAGAAAAAACTTCTTTTTAGTTTATTTTTTCATTTATTCTTTATTTATTCATACAAGTTTTTGTATTTTTTTGTCAAAGTGATAATTTTGTTTCTTCACTTTTACACTTATTATACTTATACTTCAACACAACGTTTAGAAAATTTTTCTTTGTACTTTTTTTTTCATTTATTCATCATATATTCATTCAAGTTTTTTTTATTTTTTTTCCAACTTTTTTCAAAGTGATAATTTTGTTTCTTCATTTTTACACTTACTATACTTATACTTCAACGCGACGTTTAGAAATTTCTTTTTAAGAAATATAATTCACAAGAGGGCGTTAGATTTGATAAAAGTTTAACGCAACGTTTAGATTTTTTTCCTAGAAAGATTTTTTTTCTGAAGTTTCGTTAAAATATAAGTATAATAAGTGTCAAAAAAATTAGTGTCATTTTTCTAAGTGGTAGAAATTATTAGTGTATGAATAAATGAAAAAAGTTAACAAAAAAATTGGTGTAAAAAAAGTTTAATAAGTGTTAAAAAAAATAGTTTGTGAATAAGCTCAAAAAAAACTAGTGGAAAACAAAAGTGCAATAAATGTAAAAAAAAAAAAAAAAAATAATAATAATAATAATAAAAAAGTGCATGAATAAGTGAAAGGTGAAAGTAAAAAAAAATAATAAGTGAAAAAATTAGTCAAGGGACTAAAGGTGAAAGTCAATGCAAACTAAAAGGACCATTAATGTAACTTTTCTAAGTGAAAAAAGTCATGAAAAAGTCAACGTAAACCACATGAGCCATTATTGTAATTTTTTTAAGTGGTAACTGGTCAAACATGTCACGTACCTGTCAATATTACGTATGTTATCCATAATTTGAAAGTATTTTGCGTATTCTAGTAATTTTCAAAGTTTGTTATGTATCTCATTTGTTTTGAAAAAATATGTTGTGTATTTTTAGCTTTCACCCTATTTAGTTTGTATCATTACGGTAATCCCCTTTCGTTCGATACATACCCATTTTGTTAATAAAAAGCAAAGTGTACAGCGGCTCAACCCAAACTGCAACCTATGTGCCACGACAACCACGTCATGCCACCTCACATTTTCCGCTTTCACTTTCCACATCACTCGCACACCCATAAACATCCTCCTCAGTCACTACACTGTGTTCTCAAGTTCAATGTTGGAGAGAGAGGGGAAAAAACTTTTATTCTCCAAATTTTTTTTAATAAAGGGAAAAGAAGGATGATGAGGGAAATGGAAGGAAAATTTGGATTAAAACTTTCCTCCTAAAAATGAGAGAGAATAAAAGAAAAGCAAAGTTTTACATGTCAAAAGAGAAAATTGTCCTTACTTTTAGAATTTTAAACATTTCAAATATAGGTATAATTGTTAATTTATTAAAATTTTTCATTCATCAAAATACAAAAACTTATTACTTTTTCCTTCTTCTAATTCAACTAAAGAACACAAATATTTTTACTAACTTTTTAATATTTTCTTTTCTTTACCTTTCTTTTCTTTATTTTTTTCACTTTCTTTTTATTCCGTCTATAACTTAAGAACGCAACATTAAAGGCAAAACCCCTAGTTTTAGGACCCACCATTTTCTTTTCTTTATTATTATTATTATTATTATTATTAAATTATAAACGCATTCTCCTCCAATAACTCCACGCTGCTAATGCCGAGAAATTTCATTTCTTCCAACTTCATTATTGTCGCGTCCTTCGCTTTAGTCACCACGTACATCTCTTGAGCGATCTCTCGTTTAAGTCTAAGTTCATTTTGTAGTCTCCCCCAAATCTTTCAGGTTACTCCTCGTGGTGCCCGACATTGTTTCCTATTTAGTTTTTTTTTGCCGGACGTGGTTTGGCAGGGGGACGTGGTCTCAGATCATCTCTAAATAGTTCGGTATGTCTGATGACATCAACCAGATCAATGGGCTAGGCCACATCCCACCTGGGGTCTTTTTTTTCAAGATTTCCCATTACCTTTCTTGAGCACACACTCCCTTTTGTCTCATCGCGAAACGAACTCCTACAACGGTTCAAAAGATCAACCTCGTTTTCACCACTTATACTCAAACGTTTGTAAATAGAGTTGAACTTTTGACAATTATCGTTCAATGTTGCCCATTTCCCGTAATCATATCCTTGGTATTTTTGTGTAGAGAAGATTTGTTGAACTCATTAAGAACCTTAGACCAAAATGATCGCTCATCTTGGTCATTCCGATTTGGTTATTCTCGGAAATGGCACCATAATACTTCGCTAATCACGCTTCCTCTGGGGGGGGGGGGTCCAACGAGTGTTTATCTTTTCGGTTGTTGCGGTAGTGGTGGTGGTTGTTTTTTTTACTAGTCTTTTGCCTTTACTTCGCGGGTTTCTTGTGGTGCTTGTTCAGTTTTTGGCTGTGGTGGTGGTGGTTGTGATCGATTTTGTTGAAGATGTTGAAATTGTTGTTAAAGTAGTTGTTTTTATTGAAGATAATATTGATCGGGTGTTTGTGGTGGCATAGTATATTGGCTACCAAACGGAGCAAATTTAGATAGTGAGGAAGATATTTCATATTTGCGGATGAACGTGTAGCGGGATTTGAAGAAAATGATGAATTTAGATGTTGCGAAGTCCAATGAAGTTTATTAAAAAAGATCATTTAGATGTTGAGACATTTTTTGAGATATAGTAAAGATATAAAAGTGGAAATAGAAGTGAAAGATTTTAGTTTGTGTTAAAATTATGGTTGTGTAAAAGGGATTTATGTAAAATGAAAAATAGTTGTGTAGAAATACAGTGTATAAATATTTGTTTTATTTTTTTTACAAAAAGGAACTTGTTGTTGGTAGCCCCAACAGTAAAATTATGCAAATTTATCTTCATTTAGCGCAAACCAAATTCTTGGCATTTCGTTTGCCACGAGGCGGAGAGGATGCAGTGGCGTCGACTTGACGCAAGTCCACCTAGATTTGGCGCCGACCAAATGTGATTGCACCTTTTGCTCTAATATTTGTTATGTGCCTTACCCCCAAACACCACATTTCCCTATTTAACCCCCCCCCCCACTAGGGGTGAGTGGAAACCGCACCGTAAACAGCAAAACCGCAGAAAACTGAACTAAAAAAACTACACCACGGCAAAAACCATTGGATCGGTTTCAAGAAAAAAGAAAAACCATAAAATGTGATGTGGTTGTGGTTTTACCTATAAAACCGAACCACAAAACCCGCACCACGCCATACATTGATTATTTAAAACCACAAAATGGCACATTGATTATTTAACATGTGTTATAAGGCTTCTACCGCATATTATCATTAATATTATTATAAGTCATAAGTGATGTGTGTGTTTACATTAAATACATGCATTGTTATAACCAAAAAAAACCAACATTGTAAACAAAAAACCGCACAAACTCACATTAATTATATAAGTCATAAGTTATTGTACATTGCGGTTAAAACCCACAAAACCGCAAGAAAACCGCAAAATGTGGTTCAATTTCTAATTTTATAGAAACCGAATGTTCGTTCGCGGTTCAGTTTTAGTCAAAACCCGCACCATGTTCACCCTTACCACCCACAACCAAATGTGATATGTTGGCATAAATATTACGATATTTATATTACGATATTTAATCTAAACATCCTCTTCATGTTTTGATGATGACAAAGATGTAAGTTACAACACATAACGTAAAGTGTTTAAGTTACTTGTAATCACAAATCATCTATGCATTCATACGTCAACATCTCTCGACATCTCAACGTCTCGAGTATGCTTCAACAATCACTTAAGGTATGTATAAACAAATGTCTAATACATTTTATGATCAAAGGGATTTTTATTTAGACATTACAAATTTTATAAAATGTTATAAACACTTTAGAAAAACACTTTTGGTAATTAAAGGGAAATGTTTTAATTAAAAGAA
The DNA here is from genome assembly GCA_014162995.1 of Artemisia annua. NCBI lineage: Eukaryota > Viridiplantae > Streptophyta > Magnoliopsida > Asterales > Asteraceae > Artemisia > Artemisia annua. Next base: position 80,840 of record LBNU01007607.1, read on the forward strand.
AATGTTATAAAATAATATAAACATATTATATATTTTT
>LBNU01007607.1:84096-111205 GCA_014162995.1 Artemisia annua
TGGCTAATACAGGAGCAAACGGCTCTTGGTAAAGATACATCAAATCCGTTTATGGCTTGCAATTTGCCAAAAATTGTATGGTATTCGACTCACCATATCTTTAATTAGTGAAGAGTTGGCTAGCGCGCAAGATTATGGCTTATGGTAAAGGCAGTTGGAAAACCATAATTGGTAATCAGCTCACCAAAGATAATAACTATGTTTTATCTAAGAGTTGGCTAGTCCAGAAGCAAACGGCTTCTGGTAAAGACTTATCAAACCCGTTGAAAGCTGGTGATTTGCTCAAAATCACATGGTTATCGGTGTAAAATGGTTCTTACTTGAACTTAAACATTCGGCTACTCCAGAAGTGATGGCTTTTGGTAAACAGACTTAAAATCCATCAAGTTTTCATAAAATATTGCTAGGGACTAGCAATAGTTTAGTGTGGGGGATTGATGAGTGCTCAAACACTCATCATTTTTGGTCAAATCCGAACTTCAAAAACATCTGAAAACACGCAAAAACGCATCAAAATGCAGAAAATATCCAAGGATCGTGTTTTATATATCTTAAATGCAAAATGTTCAAAAACGAATGAAAAACGAGCAAAGTTTGAAGAATTGGCAGTTTCAGTCCCCCAACTTTCAAAGATTGTCAAAATTAGTCCCTGGTCAAATTATTTCAAAGAAAAGTCAACTTAAGTCCTTGGAAAATCAAAAATGTTCAATATTGATCCTTGGATAAAAGTTTTCATGAAATGGCAAAACAAGCCCCTCAACTTTGGAAATTGGCAGTTTTGGTCCTTGGGGTTTCAAACTTTGGAAAATCACATTTTTGGTCTTTGGTTTATCAAAGATGGCAAGTTTGGTCCTTATAAGCACTTTGGAGAAATTACAGTTCTAGCCCCTCAATTTTAGAATGTTGCAAAATTGGTCCTTGTGATTTATCTACAAACCAAGCGTGGCCTTTTATTCATAACCCAACAAACCAAGTCCAACACATCCCAAATAAACCCAAGCCCTTTTGTTTAACCCCTGGCCCAATAACATTCTTAGCCCAAAATCACCCTTAATAATAAAAATAAACCCTACGTTTTATTTTTACCTCCTCCGGTCAAACACAGTCAAACTCCCTCCCCCTTTCTTCTCCCCCACGTGAAACCTGGTAATCTCCACCATCCCTCCACCTCAGCTTCACCACTCCTTGTCCCCCCCAACTTCCACAAGCTCCAAATTCCATTAATTGCTTCCTCAAAATCTCACTCAATTGAAGACTTTTTTGGCAGTGGAGTTTTTGGCGCCAAATCAGTTTTTAAAGGTCAAGATTGTCTCAAACCCATCCATTGGTCCAAAATCAAGTGGGATATGCTCAGAGGAGAGAGAGAAACCCTAATTGGCACCTATAAGAAGAAAAAGATGGAAGGAGCAGTGGTGTGTAGTTTTTATCTAAGTTTTTAATTTCGAATTGTTCTTATGAATGTTTTCCAATGTAATTGTTCCTTTTCAGTGTAATTTTTAGGTTATCTCAGTGTAATTATGAAGTACTGCAATAAAAATTCTCAGTTTCAAGTTTCAATCCAAGTTTCCTTCATATTTAGCAAATTTCTCATGTTGGTCTAAAAGGTGTTAAAGTGCTAATGCCAAGTTTTATTAAGTTAATTTAGGTAATTTAGAAGCTTTTACAACCTCAGAATCTATTCAAACCAAGTTTAGTTGAAAATCTTGAAAAATACCAAAGAAAAAAAAAATAGAAGAAAGGAAGAAGAAGATGAAGCTGAGCTATGAGTTGATTGGATTTGGGTATTAGAGCTTGGGGAAGCTTTAGGATGTGTTATTGGTTCATGGTTCTTGAATTTCAGCTTAGACGCACCTTGTAAGCACAAATCTTATTTTTGCCTTTTCACTGTAGCTTTGTTGTTTAGTTGGCTTCTCTGTGCTTCTATGATAAATTAGTGTACTCTAGTTATAATATTGCTTAATCTTGAGCATTTGTTCACTAACTTTCATTGTAACCATTGTTTATCTTGTGACTGCCAAATTAGCATAACAGTAGTTCTTAGGTGTTTCTTGTTTTTGTTGGTATTTTTAAGCTTACATGATCCTGTGTTATCATATTCTACATTTGGGTTCAGTGTATTGGATTGATTAAGTGAGACACATTTAAAAACATAAAATCAGTTTCATTAAGGGAGTGTTTGGATAAGTGGATTTCACCACTGAGTTTTGTGTTTCAGTTGATGCAAATGGGTGGAGCATGTCATATTAAGTCCATATAGCTTAGTTAAACCATAAAATCAAGTGCTCCTTTGATAAAAAGTCAAATCTCTTTTTAATCTCATTTTCAGTTTCACTGTTAGTTTTATTTGTTCTAAATTTCATCAAAGTAGTTCATAAGTTGTTTAGATAGCTTAAAATTCATCTCATTGCAGCTTGTAATCACCTTTTCAGTCATTTAGAACCAATCAAAGTTGAAAAAAGTCAAACTGGAGGTCAAATTCATAAAGTCAAATGTGCAGAAAAAACTTTTTGAATAAACTTTAGAATTTCATGTAGGTCTTAATATTAGGAATTGAGTTTTGTGCTTTTGGGATATGGATATTTGGCTGGTCATCTTGCTATAGTATTTTTCTTGATTTTTGTTTGGCTTATTTAACTGCTTATTGATGCTTATCTTTGAGCTTGTTTTCTGAGAAAGTGCCCTGCACACAGAATTTTGGCCACTTTCATAAGCTTGCAAAAGCTTTATTATTTGGCCTTAGCTTGTGTAAATTGCTGTTTTGTAAAGCCCCCTAGGTAGACTTTAGATAGCTGCTTTTAGTTTTGCCACATCTGCTTATTAAGTGCTTTTTTTTAGCCATCTTTGGGCCTATTTTTATTGACTGCATGCTGTTTGGTTAAGCATGTGTTAAGCTTGGTTAATCTTGTTGTTGTTCTTGATTATTGTTTTTATAATTGTACTAGTTGTTTTCCATTATTGCTTGTGTTGTTGTTTGTTTGTCTGTTTTAGCTTTTGTAAGCTTATTGGCTTATTCAAGCTTATTTGTGTTATCATTGTTGTTGCTGCTACTGTTTGCTGTTCCTGTTGTGCTCTTGTTGATTGTTCATGATTGTTATTGTTGTTGTTGTTCACATTTTGGTTGTTGCTTTTTGTTGTTGTTATAGTCATTGCTCAAGCTCAGCTTGTATTGGCTCATTTAAGCTTATGTGAAAAAAATTTCTAGAACCAAAGTTGCAAGATTAAAATCTGTTTGAATCCTTGTTGTATGTGATTGATTCTCTGAGCTTGTTAGAATTGATTTGAGTAATGATTTGAGCTTGTGCCTCAGAAATATTAGCTTAACTCACTCCTTTGTTCAGCCTTGTTAGCTTATCATTTTCTTTTCTTCATCCTAATAAGCTCACTGTTGAGCTTATTGGGTTGCATTTGGCTTATTTTTAAGATCTAACAGAGTTGTTTTCACAAAAGTTTCCTATTTTTAGTTGTAAAATAGTTTTGTAAAAAGAAAAATCCAAAAAACATCATTTTAATTTTTAGTGATAGCTTCTATTTAATAGAATTTATCTTTTTAATTTATTTTCTATTTTTTTATTAAATACTTAGTAGTTTTCATATTTTTCCTAGGTTTCTGGCATCACATAGTATTTGTAGAAATATTTTCATAAATTTTATCTTTTAATTTGGTAATTTTAGCAATTAAAAGTAGTTTAATTAGTTTTAATTGAAGAATCATAAATAAAATCATTTAGTGTTTAATTTTAATCTCTAGCATCTTTTTATATTTTTTTAGCTTTTATTAATTATTTAGTATTTTTAGAAAATAGTTTCTTAATTGTTACTGTTCATTTGCTATTTTTCTTAATTAATTTAGTTTAATTAGCTTTTAATTGGTAATTAAGTAAACTAAATCTTAAATAGTTTATTTTTAAAGTTTAGGATTTTTTTTATAATTTTTTAAGACTTCTGTAATTGTTAAATAGTTTTAGAAAAAGTTTGGTAATTTTCTAAATTAGTTTAGTATTTATTTTAATTTAAATTAGTTTAATTAGTAATTAGTAATTAATTAATATTAAATAATTAAAAAGTCTAAAAAAATATTTTTCTTTTTCTCAAAATTTTCTTTTGTCATTAGGATTGTAAAAATATGTTTTTCATCATCTAGATGTTTATAGATTTCCATTTTCACTTTTATTTTCGTACGTAGACGTTTAATTAAACGTAAACGTACACTTTTAGATTTGTTAACGTTTCCAGATTTTCAGTAATCATTTGTAGTGTTTGTTCATCATTTTCATTCATAATTTCGTAGTTTAATTCCAATCAATCTTTTTCATCAATCATCGTTTCATAAATCACTTGATCTCAAAATCGTTTTCAACACCATTTCACGCTTCGTCGGGACATAACGACCCGGGAAGAACTCCTATACTCTCCTTGGTGTATTGTGCCTTATCTAGTTTGACTTTTGTCGACCAAATCCTTGGTTGACTTTAGTTGACCGTTTAGGGCAAATCAACCTCCCTTAGGGGGAGATTGTTAGGAATACGCTTTTTGTATAAGAAAGATTCGGTCACCCCAGATATGATTAAGCATTGTTTAGCTCGTAGTAGTTGCAATAGTTAGTTAAACGTAGTTTAGAAGTAGATTAGTTCGTGGAAGAAGGACGGGTCTTTACCCACTGTATACCTGATCCGCAGCCCAAGTGGCACGCCCAAGTGGCAAAACCCATGTAGATATAAGTACCCTCTCCGTCCTTGGAGAGGGTAAGCCTTCTCATAATCTCATTTTCTTTTTTTTTTGGTTTTCTCTCAAGGCTTCACCTCTTTCTCTCTCTAACTTTCTCTATCTACATTTCTTTCTTTTCTTTCTTATATGCAACGAGCCATAACCACAAGTATGAGCGTGTTTGTGATGTTATCTAGTGTTTTACATAAGGAATACAACCCGTCATCCACGAAATTGTAACAAACTAATTAACCGGTAAAAGATAGCTAGGGAGTAGTGAAACTTAAGTAAACACGTTTTTCTCCATATAAGGTTTTCTCACATTTACTTTCTTGTCATTTTATTTTTCTTGCATTTGTAGTTAATTGGGTTAGTTGACTAGCAACTAATTCCGCCCATTCCTTCCAAAACCGAGACTTTACTTGCTTTCATAAAATATAAAAATACAAAAAGAGTCATCCCTCACCCGTAGACCTAATTAGAGTAGTTTCAATCCTAACGAACACTATTCCCCAAGTAGAAAGATCAATCCCCCGGTACTTGCCACTACACTATACTACATCGGTCAGGTACACTGCCTGGTGGAGATTCCAAGCTTCTCGAGATCCCTTGAGAAGTAAAACCTTTTGCGTGGACGCAATCCACACATCAAGTTTTTGGCGCCGCTGCCGGGGAATAGTTATTGCTTATGTTGAATTTTATTTTTATTTAGGTCTACTCACTAGATTCCTTTATAGTGAGATTTTTATTTTATTTTTATAGGTTTTCTTTAGTCTATCTTTTTCTTTGTGCCTTTTGTTTGTAAAACAATTTTCATTTATCTCAATGGCGGATGAAATTCCATTTAGATCATTAACAGTAGAGGAACAATTAGTTTACTCAGATAGATTTGCTTCTTGTTGTTCCAATGAATTTTTAAGTGATCTTATATATATACAAAAGGAGATGGGTGTAAAGTTTGATAGGTTTGATGAATTCTTTGCATCTGTGGCCTCTATTAAACAATCGTTGTTAGGATCAATTCCTTTTAGTAAGACCCTTTGGAAAGATTTTGAGGAAAACCTCTTAACCGTGAACCGTAAGTTTAATGAATTAATGGGTTCGTACACATCACAACTTGAGGAAACAATTGAGGAGGATTTAGCCGAACATGATCACATTGAGCAAAAAGACCTGGGTTTTATGATCAATGACTTTGAATCTCAAGGAACACATGATGAATTCTTTAGGCAAATTGAACATAGTGATCAAGTTATTGAGGAAGATTCTTACGAATCGGACTTAGAACTTGAAATGGCTAGGGAGGGATTTGAGATACTTAGGAACATGTTTGGGTTAGATTCTACTAAAACACATGATGAGGATAAGGATGAGGTAAATAACACAAACCTACAAAGTACCCCACAACTCCCACCATCACTTGCGGAGTACACACCACCCGTGACTTACCCGGAAGAAGTAAAAGAGACCATAGGAACCCCAATAGAGGTAGTGACCATGGACCAAACACAACTAGATGAAACTGGTTTGAATACTTGTAGTCACAACCTTTCTCTTAGTTCTAAGGAAGTTCCTAGTTTTGATGAACTGGAGCCTCAACCAAAACCGTTACCTAATCTTCCATCCTTGGATGAAAATTTAGGAATTGAAAAAGGTCCCGATCCACCCATCAAACCATATAGTCCGGGTAGTTTTACGTTGAAGGTAGTAGACTCTAAGCCTTGTAGAGAGGAAGCTGACATAGGAGTGAACCATGACCTTACATACTTATATCACCCATTCATGATTGATCACAAGAAACATTATGGGTTTAAACCGGGTTTACTAGGTGAAGATGGATTCTCAACTAGGAGTCTCTCAAAATTGATAGAAGATGATCCCTTTTTAGGAGAAAACCTCAACTCACACATTGACCAAAGTGAACTAGGTAAGGTTATGNTGACATAGGAGTGAACCATGACCTTACATACTTATATCACCCATTCATGATTGATCACAAGAAACATTATGGGTTTAAACCGGGTTTACTAGGTGAAGATGGATTCTCAACTAGGAGTCTCTCAAAATTGATAGAAGATGATCCCTTTTTAGGAGAAAACCTCAACTCACACATTGACCAAAGTGAACTAGGTAAGGTTATGATGAAAGGAGCACACCCCTTTGAGCATATAATTCATCCACCACTCTTTCCTCACGAGGCATACTTCCACCGAAATGGTGTGTATCGCTACTATCCCGCATTTAATCCTAAGTGTAGGGAAAACCTCCCTTATTTCCGTTAAATAAGGGTAGAGTCAGGCTCGTGACTCGAACAAAAACAAGCGCTTATTGGGAGGCAACCCAAGCTCTTTTTATTTGTTTATTTGATTATATTTGCTTCCGTATGTATGTTTTATTTTTATTGTTTATGGTTCGTGTTTCAAAGTAAATTGTGAAAATGCTTTATTTTGTTTTTAACTTTGTCTTAACTACATATAAAGGTATTTTGCAAAAGATAAGTGTAAGGGAAATCCAAATTTGTTTATAAGAACAAGATTGAACATGAATCATAACCATGTTAAATAAACATACATATTAGTATTTGTTTGAGTCAAATGCTTGTATCGAGTCATAATGAATATTTTGCAGGAATTCCAGGAAGTAAGGCATAGGTTTTTCTGAAATTTTTCGGAAACAAAATATAAATTTTCTGTCAGGTCACTTTGACGGCGTCAGGCATTATAACCTGACGACGTCAGGTGTAAAATTCTGGAAAATTTTGCAAGTTTTGTTTTTCTACCGAAATTATAAAGTTTCATTAAACCCATATTTTATAAACTCCAGGAATCTGCAAATATTCATTCCATAAGCATTATATCTTTACTTGCTTTTTAGGATTTTATTATATATAGATTTTGCCGCCGATTTTATGCGAGGTTTGCTATGATTGTTTTCTCATGGTTAACAGGTTATATTGGACAAAAAGATGATTTATATTCTAGAAGGGAAGCTTTTTACGTTCATTTTCTTGGAGGAGGATCTAACCATGTTACCACATTATCCACACCGAACGAATCAGGGGAGTATTTGTTTTCATTCTTTTACCTTCTTTACTTTTACATCTTTTTATTTGAATATTGGGGACAATGTTCATCTTAAGTGTAAGGGGGGAGGGGTTAAATTATGATACTTTAGAGAATGCAACTATACTTGATTTTTGTTTATCTAATAGTAGGTGTGTAATAAAACTAAGAGAAATATTTGTTAGGGTGATTTTAGCGCCAAATTTAAAATTTTTTACAACATATAGGAGTAAAACTTTAGTTTTAATAAGCGTCCAATGGATAGTAGTTGTATGACTAGCACAAAAAACCGTACCACTCAAAAATTTTCCCCCAAATATGTTAGGTTCGCCCCTAGATTTGTTAGGAAAAGCATTTATTATTAGTGCTTGTGGGTGTACCGGTAGTACTTAGATTCTAGAACTTGCGTTAGTGATTCATCCCGAGACCGCTAGTGAGACTACATTCGTGTAGTTAGGATCTACTACATGATAAGAGGCATTACGATAACCCTTGTTTTACACCCGTATTATAATTACATTGGCTTCATTGGTCAAGTAATTTTCCCACACCTTAGCGATGTACTCAATTTTAGTACACGATACCCCTAGTACACCCCTCCGAGCCTATCTTTTTCGTTTCTAACTTTAAGCATTTTACTTAAAAGAAGAATTTGTTTACAATCCACCCCCAAATGTACACCCAAATCGCCTTAGCCTACCTTGTATGCACTCATCTTTAGTGCATTATTGTGACAACATTTGTTTAAACCCTTACTTAATTATCTAACTAATTACATGGTTGCTAAGTCGAGTCATATCTTGTACATATTGTTTTGGGACGATTGGGACTCATAGTAAAGTACTAGTGTTATGGAGTAATGGGGAAGAACATCAATTATTACCCCCATGTATGCGTGAATGTTTTAAAGTACTCCAAGTGTTTTGATTATCTTGATTCGAGTCATTAGATTATTTATTTGTAAAGTATGTAAAAGTTCAAGTGTAAAAGGAGAACCGAGCCCCCTTGATGTATTATTTTGGATGGTAGGGCAAGAGTGTATGCAAAAAAAAATAAAAAAATATATAAATAAATAAATAAATAAATAAATAAATAAATAAATAAATAAAATCAAAAAATGAAGAAAAAGAAAAAAAGAAAGTAGAAAAAGAAAAGTGGAAAAACATACGGACTACCATCCTGTTCCCTTTTATGTTTATTTAAATTTTTGTTATTTTATTTTATTAGCTTAAGTTGAGTCGAGTCTTGGCTTAGCAACGCCACATTGTACATGTAATTTACTAAGATGATTGACTCGCCATCAGTAAAGATTGCCTTTATCCAACAAAATCGTGTTTATCATATCCCTACAACTAACGTTGATAGTTTATCTTAGGTGCTTACGCCAAAGTGGTGAAGGTTTTTGATCCTTTCCCAAGCCTATGGTAATCTATGTGCTATGACAGGTAGTGAGCGATATTTTTCCATTTCCATTTATGATATATACTTTTATGACACCCAAGAGATGTGAGTATCCAAACACTATTTGTGAGGTGCTAGTGTATAATTTCCGTGCTTATTTTGATTGAAGTGGAACGATCATTTGTTGTAATTACTTTTATATTAGTGTTAAATGACCCATAGCTTGTATTTTGATTAGAATAAAAGCGCATTTGCTTGAGGACAAGCAAATCTCAAGTGTAAGGGTATTTGATGAGGCGAAAAGTGTTACGCTTTTAGGAGGTCATTTAAGCCCTAATCCGTAATTATTTGATCAAATATTGCCCTAAATCGTTCCTTTTGTCCTTTTAGGTACTTTGGAGAAGAAATCTGGAAAAGCAAGTATTTTGGACGTTTTTGGAGCATAAAAGTGAAGAAAACGACAAAGTCTCAAAATATGCTGGAAATAGTACCTGACGGCGTCACGTTCTACAAGGTGACGGCGTCACATGTTGACAAAGAGGTGGATACGAAGTTTACACGAGACGCGCCAGAAAGTTTATGTGATTTAACACGTGACGGCGTCACGCTTTGTGACACATAGGCCGTCACGTTATAAGTTAATGAGAGACGGCCCAGAAAGATTTAAAGGGTGACGGCGTCAGAAGTGGATCTGAGCAATCCGAGAATTGTTTTGGCGGCGAGGTGACGGCGTCAAAGGCTACAACGTGACGCCGTCAAGTTGTAAAATCTATATATAGTTTTCTAATTTTCATTCATTAAGAGAGGAACTTTTGGGAGAACTTAGGGATAAACCCTAGCTCAAATTTTACTGTATTTTCAAGGGTTTTTCACTCTTGCTTCATCCATGCTTAATTAAAGATAAGTCTTCCATTAATCATTCAATATGTCTATGTGTTGTTTGATTTTATCTTATGCTTGTCTTTACATTAACATGCTGGGCTAGGTTTTTCTTGTGTTTGCTTAGATGTAATGAAACCTAGCTATTGATTATTGGTTGATGGTTGGTTATTAATTGTTGTGGATGAATGATTTCAGTGTTAGGTTTAAGAAAACTGGCTAACTTCCAATTGGTAACTTGCTTGAACATCTTAGGAAACATGAATCGGATGTGTACTACGATTTAATTGGTTGTGTTTAATGCATAAGTGACTATTAATGAGGCCATGGTTAGGATACTAAACGTGTCGCCATAGGAAGAGGTAGCAGCTTATAGAGTTGGGGAAGGACGTACACGCCCCCACGAATGGTATTAAGGAATACAACCCGTCATCCACGCAATTGTAACAAACTAATTAACCGGTAAAAGATAGCTAGGGAGTAGTGAAACCTAAGTAAACAAGTTTTTCTCCATATAAGGTTTTCTCACATTTACTTTCTTGTCATTTTATTTTTCTTGCATTTGTAGTTAATTGGGTTAGTTGACTAGCAACTAATTCCGCCCATTCCTTCCAAAACCGAGACTTTACTTGCTTTCATAAAATATAAAAATACAAAAAGAATCATTCCTCACCCTTAGACCTAATTAGAGTAGTTTTCAATCCTAACGAACACTATTCCCCAAGTAGAATGATCAATCCCCCGGTACTTGCCACTACACTATACTACATCGGTCAGGTACACTGCCTGGTGGGGATTACAAGCTTCTCGAGATCCATTGAGAAGTAAAACCTTTTGCGTAGACACAATCCATGCATCAATGCTTTTCCAAAAAAATCTAGGGGCGAACCTCACATATTTGAGGGAAATTTTTTTTGAGTGGTACGGTTTTTGTGCTAGTCATATAACTCCTATCAATGAGACGCTCATTAAGACTAAAGTTTTACTCCTATATGTTGTAAAAAAATTAAATTTTTGGCACTAAAATAGCCCTAACAAATATTTCTCTTAGTTTTATTACACACCTACTATTAGACAAACAAAATCAAGTGTAATTGCATTCTCTAAGGTATCATCATTTACCCCCATACACTTAAGCCGAACATTGTCCCCAATGTTCAAATAAAAAGATGTAAANTAACTCCTATCAATGAGACGCTCATTAAGACTAAAGTTTTACTCCTATATGTTGTAAAAAAATTAAATTTTTGGCACTAAAATAGCCCTAACAAATATTTCTCTTAGTTTTATTACACACCTACTATTAGACAAACAAAATCAAGTGTAATTGCATTCTCTAAGGTATCATCATTTACCCCCATACACTTAAGCCGAACATTGTCCCCAATGTTCAAATAAAAAGATGTAAAAGTAAAGAAGGTAAAAGTATGAAACAAATACTCCTCTGATTCGTTCGGTGTGGATAATGTGGCAACATGGTTAGATCCTCCTCCAAGAAAATGAACGTAAAAAGCTTCCCTTCCAATATATAAATTATCTTCTTGTCCAATATAACCTGTTAAACCTGAGAAAACAATCATGGCAAACCTCGCGTAAAATCGGCGGCAAACTCTATATATAATAAAATCCTAGAAAACGAGTAAAGATATAATGCCTTTGGAATGAATATTTGCAGATTCCTGGAGTTTAGAAGTTTAAGATTTAACAAAACTTTACGATTCCGGCAGAAAAACAAAACTTGCTAAATTTTTCCAGCATTTTACACCTGACGTCGTCACGTTATAATGCCTGACGCCGTCAGAATGACCTAACAGAAATATTATATTTTTTTTCTGGAAAATTTCCAGAAAAACCTATGCCTTAATTCCTGGAATTCCTGCAAAATATTCATTATGACTCGATACAAGCATTTGACTCAAACAAATACTAATATGTGTGTTTATTTAATATTGTTATGATTCATGTTCAATCTTGTTCTTATAAACAATTTTGGATTTCCCTTACACTTATCTTTTGCAAAATACCTTTATATGTAGTTAAGACGAATTAAAAACAAAATAAAGCATTTTCACAATTCATTTTGAAACATGAACCATAAACAAGAAAAATAAAACACACATACGGAAACAAAATAAAAACAAACAAACAAATAAAGCTTCAAAATAAACAACCATGACAATGGAAATTCTACATGCATAGAAATAAAGAGTTACAAGCATCCAAAGGCTAACAGAGGCCGAATCCTAAATTATTACAAACCAAATTGTTTTGAAGCATACAACCATAAATAAATTGTTCAAGGACCATAACATAATATGAATACGTCACTGGGGAGGGGGCCATAGCGGTAGTCATAGCCAGGCGGGAGATTTCCATAGTACCCATAGGGTGGGTAGTCCTGCTCACGTCCAGGGAACGGGTTGATCCAAAGCTGCGGGTCTAACTGATCACGCATGGATAGGTGCTGCATCTGATGCACTGTGTGATCATACATCCAGTCGAACCTCTCATCGGTCCGGGTCCTCCAGGTATCCACCTGACCCATCCAAGCCCCCTGATAGGCCTGCCAATCCCCCTGACTCATACCCCTGTAGTAGGTTGGCTTTGAGGTAGAGGATGGCTTAGATGAAGAGTAGGATGTTCCATTGGTGGATGGTGTTTTGAGAGGTGCACTTGGTGCTTGAGGAGAGGATGGTAGTGACTTTGGAGAGGGAGTGGTGTCATAGAGAGTGAGATCAATGAAATTGGTTTGTGGTGGAATGATTTTGATCTTAGGCCTTTTGTTTGGTGGTTGTGAATTGAGTGAGGTTTTGAGCTTGTTGTTTGTGGTTGGCAAGGAAGTGGAAGATGATGCCATTGTAGGGGATGAAGGAGAGATGAAAGATGATTATGATGAGGTTGAAGAAGAGAAGAGGAGTTAAATAACCAAGCATGGTTATGGTTTGGGCAAAGCATGCATTAGGAAAAATTTAGCACTTAAAATTGTTTATCTAAACATGGTAAGGTGGTGATAAACATGCAATAGGTTTAGGATTGCAGAAAAGAATAAAACAGTGAAAAAATCCGTGATCCCCAGGGAACGGTCCGTTAAATAACTGATGGTCCTTTATCACTGAGAGACCGACATATCGATAAGGGACCGTCGGTAGTGGGTTTCCGGATTTTTACCTACTTTTTCATTTCTGCAATCTGCAAGTATCTAAACATTTTCAGAATTTAACAGGGCTATATAGCAAGAGGATAATGCTTAAATAATCAAGCAAGTTAGAAGCAAGTTTGGCTGAAATAAGCATGCATTCGCAGATTACAGTATTCAGGAGTTAACAAGTCCTAATAATAAAAATACATAAGAAACATTCAGTTCAATAGACAATAATTCAATACTACTAAATAATCCTTCATTCATGGTGTTTCCATGTCAATGGTGTTTGTGACTTGCTCTTGTTGCATGACTTTCTTGACTTTAGCCTGTTCCTCATTCTCGAGTGTGGGATCATCATAGATGTCATAGTCGATGATGAGGCGAACAGTGTTACGCTTTTAGGGGGTCATTTAATCCCTAATCCGTAATTATTTGATCAAATATTGCCTTAAATTGTTCCTTTTGTCATTTTAGGTACTTTGAAAAGGAATTCTGGAAAAGGAAGCATTTTGGACATTTTTGGAGCATAAAAGTAAAGAAAACGACAAAGTCTCAAATTATGCTGAAAACAGTACCTGACGGCGTCACGTTCTATCATGTGACAGCGTCACGCTTTGATAACATGAAGGATGATTTTTACACTAGACGCCCCAGAGAAATTAACACGTGACGGCGTCACGTGTTACAAGATGTAGGTCGTCACGTTATGTCACAAAGGGAGACGGCCCAGAGAAAATTACAAGGGGACGGCGTCAGAAGTGGATCTGAGCAATCCGAATAGTGTTTTGGCGGCGAGATGACGGCGTCAGACCCTATAAGCTGACGCCGTCACAATGTAAAATCTATATATAGTTTTCTAATTTTCATTCATTGTGTGCAATTTTTGGGAACAAAACCCTAGCTCGTTTTTCTACTGTAATTTCAAGGGTTTTCCACCCTTGAAACTTGGATGCTTAATTGAAGATAAGTCTCTTCCAAATCATTCAATATGTCTATGTATTGTGTGATTATATCTTATGCTTGTCTTTCAATTAACATGCTAGGCTAGGTCTTTATTGTGTTTGCTTAGATCTAGTGAAACCTAGCTATTGATTATATGTTGTTGGTTTGCTTGTGATTATTGTGGGTGGGTGAAGTCGATGTTAGGCTTAAGAAAACTGGCTAACCTCCTATATGGTAACTTGCTTGAACGTCTTAAGAAACATGAATCGGATGTGTACTACGATTATTTGGTTGTATTTAATGCATTAGCGAATTCTAATGATCCCATGTTAGGTGCTTTTAGTCGGCTCGACATAGGAGTGAAGTAGGAGCTTAAAGAGTTAGGGAAGATCGTACACGACCCTACGAATGGTTTAAAGGAATACAACCCGTCATCCATGTAATTACAACAAACCAATTAACATATAAAAGATAGCCAGGGAGTAAGGAAATCTAAGTAAACACATATTTCTCCCATATAAGTTTCACAACCACTTTAATTTTCTTGTTATTTTATTTTATTTGCATAAGTAGTTAATTGGGTTAGTTGACTAGCAACTAATTCCGCCGAATCCTCTATAACCCGAGATTTTTACTTGCTTTCCATAAAATATAAAAATACAAAAAGAATCATCCCTCAACCCTTAGACCTAATTAGAGTAGCTTTTCAAGCCTAACGACACTATTCCCCGAGAGAACGATCAATCCCCCGGTACTTGCCACTTCACTATACTACATCGGTCAGGTACACTGCCTGGTGGGGATTGCAAGCTTCTCAAGATCCCTTGAGAAGTAAAACCCTAGTGCGTGGTCGCAATCCCGCGCATCAAAGTTTTTGGTGCCGCTGCCGGGGAATAGTTATTGTTTAGGTTGAAAATTTTATTTTTACTTAGGTCTACTCATTAGATTCCTTTCTAGTGAGATTTTTATTTTATTTTTCTAGGTTTTCTTTAGTCTATCTTATTCTTTGTGCCTTTGTTCGTAGTACTTCTTCATGAGTAATATTGATCGTTTGATCCCTGTTATTCGTGTTTTCCGTCGTAGGAATTTTCAGTTACCCAACCTGCCCCCTATTGTTGAAAACGAAAACCCACCAAACTTGTCACCCGATCATCACTTTGACAACAATTCTGATATGGACGAATCTGACCATGAAACCGACCATGAAAATGGTCCTTTTTATTATTCGTCGGATTCCGATGAGGATCCAGGGGATGAGGAAGTGGTAGATGATCCTGAAGGAGAGGAATGAGCTAACCCTCTCAATTATATTGACCCTAGAACAAGGATTGAGAAATATAGTTTATTTAATATGCAATTTCCTTGTAAAATTGGATTTAGGAGCTTCGATGCTTACCTTAACTCGTCCTTACCCATGAGCATAATCTCACGCGCTGAATATAATAGAATCATGGTGAATGAGTTAGAATACCAAGGAGATAATATAGTTGCTAGAACTAAAACATTGCACGTGTTTGTTGGGAGCTTTGTTTATATAGTTGACTTTATGGTTATGGAGAATCTAGGCGAGTTTGTTGATAATAACTTAACCCAAGTTGTGTTTGGAAAACCATTCAAAAGGTTAACCAATTTGGATGAAAAACTCATGGAAGGGTTAATTACATTTTCAGACGGGGATGAAGATTTTGTGTATCAAATGCCCCGTGCACACCCTAGGTATAAGAATTTTTCTATTGAGGTATGTAATAGGCTTCCCCCTCTAGATATGTTGAGTGAGAAGGACATATGAAAAGGGCTCAAATATCCTCATGAAAAGAATAAGAGGTATTATCGCAGATGTTTAGAGCTAAGTGATGACTATAAGAGAGATGAGGCAACAATTAGGTGGCTCACACTTGGATACGTGAGTATTAGTGACACTAGGTGAGTGTGACTTTGAGTCTAGCTACAAGACTCGTTAATAAAGAAAAGCGCTTCTTGGGAGGCAACCCAAGCTTTATTTGTTTTGTGTTTGTTTATTTGATTTTATTTGTTTCCGTATGTATGTTTTATTTTTATTGTTATTGATTCATGTTTCAAATTAAAATTGTGAAAATGCTTTATTTTGTTTTTAACTTCGTTTTAACTACATATAAAGGTATTTTGCAAAAGATAAGTGTAAGGGAAATCTAAATTTGTTTATAAGAACGAATTGGACATGAATTCTAGCAATATAAAATGAACATACATATTAGTATTTGTTTGAGTCAAATGCTTGTATCGAGTCATAATGAAATTTTTATGGATTCCAGGAATTAAGGCAATTGTTTTTCCAGAAATTTTCTGGAAACTAAACATAAGAATTCTGTCAGATCAATTCTGATGGCGTCAGGCTTTAAACGCTGACGGCGTCAGCCTTTGATTCCAAACGTTTTTAAAATTTAGTTTTTCTGCCGGATTATAAAAATTACTGCATCTTTAATTCCAGGAATCTGCAAAATTTTCATTCCACAAGCATTATATCCTTATATAGATTTTGCCGCCGATTTAACACGAGGTTTGCCTAGATTGTTTTCTCAGGTTTAACAGGTTATTTTGGACAAGAAGGTGAACATGGAATCAAGTTCATGACATCAAGCTTTCGGAGTCGCCTTGAGCTTGGAGCTTTCTACATCATCTTGGAAGAAGATCTAACCATGTTACCACATGATCCACATCAAGAATCAGGGGAGTATTTGTTTCATTCTTTCTTTTTCTACTTTTACATCTTTTATGTGAACATTGGGGACAATGTTCGGTTTAAGTGTAAGGGGGGTAAATGAAGACACCTTAGAAAATGCAATTACGCTTGATTTTTGTTTTGTTCAATGGTATTTGTGTAATAAAACTGAGAGAAATATTTGTTAGGGCAATTTTAGCGCAAATTTAAAATTTTTTACAACATTTAGGAGTGAAACTTTAGGTATAATAAGCGTCTCATGGATAGGGAATTGTATGACTAGCACAAAAACCGTACCACTCAAAAATTTTCCCCAAATATATGAGGTTCACCCCTAGAATTGTTAGGAAAAGCATTCATTATTGATGCTTGTATGTGTACCGGTAGCCTATAGATTCTAGAACTTGCGTTAGGACCATCCCAAATCCACAAGTGAGACTACATTCGTGTAGTTAGATTTACTACATGATAAGAGGTATTAGGATAACCCTTGTTTTTAAACCCGTAATATAATTACACTGACTTCATTAGTCAAGTAATTCTCCCACACCCTTAGCATTGTACTCATTTTTAGTACACGATACCCCTAGTACACCCCTCCGAGCCTATCTTTTCGTTTCTAACATTAAGCATCTTACTTAAAGGAAGAATTTGTTTACAATCCACCCCAAATGTACATCCAAATCGCCTTAGCCTACCTTGTATGTACTCATCTTTAGTGCATTATTGTGACAACATTTGTTAAACCCTTAGTTAATTGTCTAATTGATTACATGGTTGCTAAGTCGAGTCATATCCTTGTACATATTGTTTTGGGACAATTGGGACTCATGGGTAAAGTACTAATGTAATGGAGTAATGGGGAAGAAGTAATTATTACCCCCGTATGTGCATTAATATTTTAAAGTACTCCAAGTTTTTCAATTATCTTAATTCGAGTCATTAGAATAGTTTATTGTAAAGTATGTAAAATTTCAAGTGTAAGGGGAGAACCGAGGCCCCTATGATGTATTATTTTGGATGGTAGGGCAAGAGTGTATGAAAAAAAAACGAAAAAAATAAGAAAAACGAAAAAAAAATTGGAAAATAAAATCGAAAAAAATAAGAAAAAACATACGAACTACCATCCCGTTTTATTTTTATCTTTATTTATGTTTTTGTTATTTTCTTTTTAGCTTAAGTCGAGTCGAGTCTTGGCTTAGCAACGCCACTTTGTGCATGTATTTGATCAAGATAATTAACTCGCCACCACTAAAAATACCCTTTATTCCAACCAAACCGTGTTTATCATATCCCTACACCTAACATTATAACCCTTTGCAAAGCCCTCTTTGATAGTTTATCTTAGATGCTTACACCTAGTGGAGGAGGTTTTTGATCCTTTCCAAAGCCTATAGTAATCTATTTGCTATGACAGGTAGTGAGTGATATTTCTTCCATTTCCATTTAGTTATATAGATTTATAACACCCGAGAGATGAGAGTATCCAAACACTATTTGTGAGGTGCTAGTGTATGATTTCCGTGCTTATTATGACTAGGGTGGAATAACTATTTGTTGTAATTACTTTTATATTCGTGTTAAATGACCCCTAGCTCATATTTTGATTGGAATAAAAGCGCATTTGCTTGAGGACAAGCAAATCTCAAGTGTAAGGGTATTTGATGAGGCGAAAAGTGTTACGCTTTTAGGGGGTCATTTAATCCCTAATCCGTAATTATTTGATCAAATATTGCCTTAAATCGTTCCTTTTGTCATTTTAGGTACTTTGAAGAGGAATTCTAGAAAAGGAAGCATTTTGGACGTTTTTGGAGCATAAAAGTAAAGAAAACGACAAAGTCTCAAATTATGCTGAAAACAGTACCTGACGGCGTCACGTTCTATCGTGTGACGACGTCACGCTTTGATAACATGAAGGATGATTTTTACACTAGACGCCCCAAAGAAATTAACACGTGACGGCGTCACGTGTTACAAGATGTAGGTCGTCACGTTATGTCACAAAGGGAGACGGCCCAGAGAAAATTAAAAGAGGACGGCGTCAGAAGTGGATCTGAGCAATCCAAATAGTGCTTTGGCGGCGAGATGACGGCGTCAGACCCTATAAGCTGACGCCGTCACAATGTAAAATATATATATAGTTTTTTAATTTTCATTCATTGTGTGCAACTTTTGGGAACAAAACCCTAGCTCGTTTTTCTACTGTAATTTCAAGGGTTTTCCACCCTTGAAACTTGGATGCTTAATTGAAGATAAGTCTCTTCCAAATCATTCAATATGTCTATGTATTGTGTGATTATATCTTATGCTTGTCTTTCAATTAACATGCTAGGCTAGGTCTTTATTGTGTTTGCTTAGATCTAATGAAACCTAGCTATTGATTATATGTTGTTGGTTTGCTTGTGATTATTGTGGGTGGGTGAAGTCGATGTTAGGCTTAAGAAAACTGGCTAACCTCCTATACGGTAACTTGCTTGAACGTCTTAAGAAACATGAATCGGATGTGTACTACGATTATTTGGTTGTATTTAATGCATGAGCGAATTCTAATGATCCCATGTTAGGAGCTTTTAGTCGGCTCGACATAGGAGTGAAGTAGGAGCTTATAGAGTTAGGGAAGATCGTACACGGCCCTACGAATGGTTTAAAGGAATACAACCCGTCATCCACATAATTACAACAAACCAATTAACATATAAAAGATAGCTAGGGAGTAAGGAAATCTAAGTAAACACATATTTCTCCCATATAAGTTTCACAACCACTTTAATTTTCTTGTTATTTTATTTTATTTGCATAAGTAGTTAATTGGGTTAGTTGACTAGCAACTAATTCCGCCCACTCCTCTATAACCCGAGATTTTTACTTGCTTTCCATAAAATATAAAAATACAAAAAGAATCATCCCTCAACCCTTAGACCTAATTAGAGTAGCTTTTCAAGCCTAACGACACTATTCCCCGAGAGAACGATCAATCCCCCGGTACTTGCCACTTCACTATACTACATCGGTCAGGTACACTGCCTGGTGGGGATTGCAAGCTTCTCAAGATCCCTTGAGAGGTAAAACCCTAGTGCGTGGTCGCAATCTCGCGCATCATTCTTCCTTTAAGTAAAATGCTTAAAGTTAGAAACGTAAAAGATAGGCTCTAAGGGGTGTACTAGGGGTATCGTGTACTAAAAATGAGTACATCACTAAGGTGTGGGAAAATTACTTGACCAATGAAGTCAATGTAATTATAATACAGGTGTAAAACAAGGGTTATCCTAATGCCTCTTATCATGTAGTAAATCCTAACCACACGAATGTAGTCTCACTAGCGGTCTCGGGATGAATCACTAACGCAAGTTCTAGAATCTAAGTACTACCGGTACACTCACAAGCACTAATGATAAATGCTTTTCCTAACAAATCTAGGGGCGAACCTCACATATTTGGGTGAAAATTTTTGAGTGGTATGGTTTTTTTGTGCTAGTCATACAACTCCTATCCATGAGACGCTCATTATGACTAAAGTTTTACTCCTATATATTGTAAAAAATTTTAAATTTGGCGCTAAAATTGCCCTAACATATATTTCTCTTAGTTTTATTACACACCTACTATTAGACAAACGAAAATCAAGTGTAGTTGCATTCTCTAAGGTATCATCATTTACCCCCCCCCCCCCTTACATTTAAGCCGAACATTGCCCCCAATGTTCAAATAAAAAGATGTAAAAGTGAAGAAGGTAAAAGTATGAAACAAATACTCCCCTGATTCGTTCGGTGTGGATAATGTGGTAACATGACATATTCTTGTCCAATATAACCTGTTAAACCTGAGAAAACAAACATGGCAAACCTTGCGTAAAATCGGTGGCAAACTCTATATATAATAAAATCCTAGAAAACGAGTAAAGATATAATGCTTGTGGAATAAATATTTGCAGGTTCCTGGAGTTTATAAAATACGGGTTTAATGAAACTTTACAATTCCGGCAGAAAAACAAAACTTGCAAAATTTTTTCCAGAATTTTATACCTGACGTCGTCAGGTTATAATGCCTGACGCCGTCAGAGTGACCTGACAGAACCTATGCCTTAATTCCTGGAATTCCTGCAAAATATTCATTATGACTCGATACAAGCATTTGACTTGAACAAATACTAATATGCATGCTAATTTAATATTGTTATGATTCATGTTCAATCTTGTTCTCATAAACAAATTTGGATTTCCCTTACACTTGTCTTTTGCAAAATACCTTTATATATAGTTAAGACGAAGTTAAAAACAAAATAAAGCATTTTCACAATTTATTTTGAAGCATGAACCATAAACAATAAAAATAAAACACACATACGGAAGCAAATAAAATTCAAATAAACAAACAAGAACAAAAAGCTTGGGTTATGAAGCTTAAAATAAACACAATGAAGATGGAAACAAAGAAATCCTACATGCATAATGAAAAGTTACAAACATCCAAAGGCCAACAGAGGCCGAATCCACAATTATTACAAACCAAATTGTCTTAAAAACGTTCAACCATAAATTGTTCAAGTATCATAACTTAATCATGAAAAAATCACTGTGGAGGGGGGCCATAGCGGTAGTCATAGCCATGTGGGAGATGTCCATAGTACCCATAGGGTGGGTAGTCCTGCTCGCGTCCAGGGAATGGGTCGATCTGAAGGTATGGCTCCAAATGATCATGCGTGGATAGGTGCTGCATCTGACGCACTGTGTGATCATACATCCAATCAAACCTCTCATCAGTTTGGGTCTTCCAAGTATCCATCTGACCCATCTAGGCCCCTTGATAGGCTTGCCAATCCCCCTGACTCATACCCATGTAGACATCACCTGCGCCACTGATGCGTGTCATAAGCTTTAAATTTATAATGCTAGAAATACCGGTTAAACGACTAAAGACACAACACGGGCAGTGTACCTTTTCGTGTATAGTATAGCGTAGGTAATTCCAGGTCGTCCCAAGAGAATTGTAGTTCTCTCAGAATGTTTACAATGGTGCTAAAGCTAATTTAATTGTCACTTATTAAATCAACCAAACGTGTATAAAACAAGATTACGACTAGAACAATGAGATGGTTCAAGCAATGGATTAAAATGAGTTTGTCTCGGGAATGATCACAGTGATATGGGTGTTTAGAACCATGAGTGTCATTTAACATATCAAGATAACCCAAATCACAAATAACGTTAGTCAAAAATTTGACAAGTATATATATCGATAATTAACAAGAATCCTTTCGTCTATAGACTTGTTTCAACCGATACAATAAATGAAATGATAACACAATTCCAAATGCTCCACGTCAAAGTTCACAAATACCCAAACAAACATAAAGCAACTACTCCATATTAGAACACATGGCACATATAATCAAACTTATAAATTCAGTAAATAGAAGCATAAATTTAATATAGAAATACCAATAATCCGCAAATGGAAGTATTATGAGAACAAAAGATCGAATAACCAAATAATCGACTAATCCAAAACCTAGAATCAAGGTAATGATTCTAACTTGAACACATTTCCCAAACCCTTCTGAGATAATCCAAATATCCACTTCTGGAAATCCGCAACTCAATAATGGTGTAATAACAGGGGTGTTTGGCAACGGGTTTTATATGGAGTATTTGAGAGAATTATGATTGATTCTCTAAAGGTATGTATTCTTAGGTACTGGAAGTGGATGAATGAGGTATGAGGAAGGTGTTTGGCTACTGGAAGTCTTGGCCAAGAGGGTGGTGGTGATGGTTAGGCACAAAGGAGTGTTTGGATCAAAGGGTTGTCAATCCTTATCACCATGATTCTCACTTCCAAATGTGTATAATGAGATGATGCGATATGCTCCGGTTTAAGGGTCTATTTATAGGCTTAGGATTACCCTTGGGGACCAAGGGAAGGCTTGTGATTGGCTAGAGAGTGAATGAAAGTCATAAATATGCATAATTGCTGGACCAGATCTGAAGTATGCCGCTCTTTATGGAAAGCACGGTGGTTATGGGCTGTTTCAGCCTTTGACCCAAAAACCAAAGTTGTAGATAATTTTCTTAGATTTCCGTGGCCACAAACGGGAGGTAAAACGGAGTCCGTATGCTCAACTTATGGCCAAAATAGTGGAGGTGTGTCGGGAGATCTTTAACTTGAGTTTCATTCTTTAATATGGCCATGTTTTTCTTCCACGACACCGGCGAACATTGTTCTTAACACCGGCGTACTTTTAATGTTTTTCTTGGCGCCAAAGGGTCATTAATAGAGCTGAAGGCCGGCTCACATTTGTGATAAGATCGCCGAACTTTATTAGATTAGGATAGGACTTCATACGTCCCCGTAACCGGCGTACATTGGACATATAATCGGCGGACTTTATACTTGAATAAAAGATATATTGCTTTATCATGGATTTGTCTTGATTATAAAAAAAGTTATTTGTCGACTGGACCTGAAATGTATTTTTCATGCAATTAAGTATCGAAAGTCCTAATAATAGGGTTATTTACTATATAATTTACATAATATCGGGGGTATAAATATGTATAATACGAGACTAATCAGCCACCTACACCATAGTCCCCAAACGGCTGATGCTGAGGCTGCTGATCATCCTCCTCCTCGTCGTCATCACCACCAACCCCTGCCGCCCCCCTTATAGCATGCCAATGATAAGAGCCATCACCCAACTCCATAACAACGTCCATCTGCTTGAGATCCAAACTGGTGATGCGGTGGTTGGAGCTATGACGCCCCGACAAGCTGTAGGTGAGACACCTATGAGTCAACCTAACCCTAGGATCCCTGATAGTGGATGCCGTCGTAGTCGAGGTATACACACCATTCCCAATATTCGGCCAGAACATAGCACACCTCAAGTCATTCCTAATAGTCTCACCATTCAACAACTTTCTCAGAAAGTCTCCCTGCAAGGTCTTATGCTGACTATACAACCCCAATCTCCAACCAAACTCTACAACAGAACAGCTCCTAAGCTCACCCCCAGCCTAAAGTAGATTGTGGTACCGCCCACATCGTTCCTTGCCTCAGCCAAGTCAAAATGAAAAGTAGCAAAAAATTCACGTACCAACTCATCATAGACGGGCTCTCGGATTCTGAACAACCTTACCCATTGGGGACCTGTGAAGTCATCAGTTTGGAAGATTTGAAGGAAGGCTTGTTCGAGGCCCTCGTTTCTCAGGAAGTCCCAATCAAGCACAACCCCACTGTCAATTTGGTGATGGAGCAATTGATTGTAATTGGAAGTGGAGGCGTCGTCCTCGAAGGCACCCCAACTAAGGACCGTGTCGCCAAAGTTCTTGCGTTGGGATCTCGAAGAACTCCCTCGGCTAGGTCGGTGACGCTTGCTCATTTCCTGGAACAAAATAAGAAGGAACGGAAAGGATTAGATTGTGAATCAAATAGCGTGGCTGGGCGTCAGACATACCTGACACCGTCACTCTTTACAAGGTGACGCCGTCAGGTTCATCTTCTTTCAAATCTGGGATTACGAGGGAAAAATCAATATTCCAACTTCAAGTTCATAAACCAAACACCCCTTTTTACAGCAAAATGGGCAATTGGTCCACAGGTCGTGGTTCAAATTCATGTTTGCCCGTTTAGTGACTAAATCCATTTGATTGCTAACTATCTAGTGCCTTAATCATTGTCACAACAACACTAATTAAAGGGCATTATGAGTTCTAGGCATGAATCAATTCTAGGGTTTCGGGAGTTGGGGGTTTACGAAATTGATAGATTCGATGAATAATTGAAGCGAAAAGGATGCATAAAAATTACTTACCACGTGGAGATTAGCAATAAAAGTCGATGAATCGGACCTTGGAGATTCGGTGGGCGAGTGTTGGGTGGATGTGGTTTGTGGGGTTTGTGGTGAAAGTGATAGATATGAGGTTATTATTGATGTGCAGACGAGGTGACGGCGTCACGTGTAAATTCTGACGCCGTCAGATAAGCGTGTTTCCAACACTTTGTGGCAGTTTTCGTATGAGCCCTTGTACTTATGTGAGTAGCTTGTCAGGGTCATCAACCATGATAGCCATTTTAGTTAATAAGTTCCACCTGGGTCAAATGTTTTGTTACTGTCACGGGGTGTGGTATAGTTTTGGATAGGGTTGGTTATCGTCCTGTTTAGGTTCCAATCTCCATCTTGGTAAGTAATAGGTGAGGGAAGGAGTTGTCCCATCGAAGTTTTTGAAAAGAGAGTGTGCTTGAGCTGCGTCTTTTGCACACCAGGCTTAAAGCCAAAGGACCGTTTTCTAACTTCATGGAAGTTAGAGAGCGTGAATTATACGCTTCCGATGAAGATGCTATGGATTTGAGAACTTTTTTTCTCGAGAAGAGGTCCATGGAGTAGGAGCTGTTTGGAGATGAATTTTCGGGGAGGAGGACTTCATTATCCCCTTCGTTGCTTGTTTTAACAGGGATTGGATGTTCAAAGATCTTCTCGATCTTTTTGGGTACAGCTTCTTCCCGAATTTTCTCCTTAATCCTTGATATAAACTTTTCAGCTAAGTCCATGAAAACACTTCGGGTGTTTTCCATGTGGGTTTCTAATTGTTGGATTTGCCTCTCTTGGTTGTTTACAAAAGTCAGCATTATCCCTTCAAATTCTTCTTGTCGTGAATATTCAGGAAACGGATGTTTACTGACTGCATTCACGTATCCACTGGGACTCATTTCATTATTACCCGTAGGCACCTTGGCCTTCATCAATTTCTCGACCTGCCTTTCGATGTTTTTAAATACCTGCTCTTGGGTTGCATTCATGCAATCTAGACTTCCCTCCTCCAAGAACATTGGGTCCTCCCATTTTTCGTCTTCGTATTCTGCTAAGTCCTCAATGACCTTCCAACACTTATCGACACTAAGCCTGCTCAGTCTACCATTGGCGGCGTAGTCTATGGCCTTTCTAGTTTCATGATTGGAACCATCATAGAAGATTTGGATTTGGAGCCAAAGATCAATACCATGATGAGGGACTTTTTGGAGTAAGTCCTTGGATCGAGTCCATGCCTCGTAGAGGGTTTCGCCTTGACGTTGTTGGAACATCAAGATATCATTCCTTAGCTTGGTAGTTCTTCCCGGTGGGAAAAATTGAGCAAGGAAACGAGTGGTGAGAACATCCCAAGAGGTGATGGATCCTGCAAGTAGACGCTCAAGCCATTGACTAGTTGGTCTCGCAGAGAGAATCGGAAGAGACGCAATCGGGTCGTCTCTCGAGTGTTAACATCAAGGTCTATGGAATCTACGATTTTGAGGAAGTACTTGAGATGTTGATTTGGATCTTCGGAAAGAAGTCCATGAAATACACATCCGCTTTGCACCAACCAGATCGGTGTCAGATTGCAAGGGAGACACATTGGCTCTTTGAGTGAGCTCAATGGTGTTTCGATAGCCTTGGTGGCTGGGACGGGAGTACTCTCCAAAATTGCGGGCTCTAGGAGGTTTGTTTGGTTGTGGTGGGTTTTGTTGTGGTAGGTTGATGGGATCAAGGATATTACCACCTTCCATGATGGCGGATGGTAATGGTTACGAACAAAGGAACGAAGAAAAAGATATACTAAAGAAAACCTATAAAAATAAAAATAAAAATCTCACTAGATAGGAATCTAATGAGTAGACCTAAATAAAAAAAATTCAACCTAAACAATAAATATTCCCCGGCAGCAGCGCCAAAAACTTTGTTAGGAATAAGTTTTTCTATAGAAGGTTCGGTCACTCCGAGTATTGTATTAGCGTCATGTACCTCGTAGTATTTATCATAATAAGGTAGTTGTTAGTTTAGTTTAAGTAACACCGTGGAAGAAGGACGGGTCGTTACCCACTGTATGCCTGATCCACAGCTCGAAGGAGAGCGTTTATTGTAACTATAAATACCCTTTCCCACCCAAGGGAAAGGGTTGGAGCTTCTAATCATATGATTATTTTTCTCTTCACTTTCTCTCTCTAGAACTCCCAACTCTCTCCCTTTCTCTCTCTCTAAACTTCTTCTTCTTCTTCTTCTTCCTTTATTCCAATTTCTTTCTTTAATTCGTACCATAAGCACAACTCCATACGTGTTATATGTTATTTAGTATCCTACAATTGGTATCAAGAGCCATGGTTACATCCTAGGGATCGTAGGTACTTGGTGTTTGGACTTGTGGTGTATGGTTTGTTTTGGTTTCTATTAGTTTAGGAAGGTTTTACTCATACTTTAGCTCGTTCGTGGTGTTTCTTGTGTTTTTTCTTGTACTTCTTGGATTAGAGGTG
>LBNU01007607.1:129512-158882 GCA_014162995.1 Artemisia annua
CTCGTCTCCTAATAGCAATGGGTCAACAACTGGTGGGACTGGGACAGACATTATACTCTACAAGAGCATATGGAAGGTGTAAAAACACTAGCCAAATTTTCGCAGAAAACATTTTATAAGCCAAAGCATAATAGTGGAGAAGTTCCAAAGCAAATCATAATATCAAAGAATGTATATATATAAAGTTCAAATAAATTACCAGGGCGCGAAGTGGCATGAAGAGCTGGCGGCTTTCTGTCTCAAAACATTTTGACTCCAGGAAAAAGTTTATAGTCGAGTGCGAGCTCGTTCTCTATAAACGTTGGCTCTAATACCATTCTGTAACACCCCCAACTCAAATACGGCAGCTATCATGCTGGGGGTATTACTCAAATAGAAACCAGGCACATTTATAGCTAACGACCACAACACGGGACGTTTATAAATGTTGCAAAACATATCATTCGAATTACAAACCATTTAGAGTACAATTACTCTTAAGTCAAAGTAGCAGCGGAAAAAGTAAATAGAGTTGGCAGCGGAAAATAAACAAAGTTTAGCAGCGGAAGTAACAAAAGACACAAAAGGTTTTACGAATGACATGCAAATAAGTATAGAAAGATAGTAAAGCTGCCTTGACAGAAATGCCTCTTCAGCCTTAGCCACTCCACGATGCCCCAAGTATCAAGCTTCAAAGCTAATTATTAATATCATTAGTACCTGAAACACATGCTTAAAAAGTCAACACAAAGTTTAAGTGTAATCCATAGGTTTAAATAATAAGGTTGAGCACAAGGTTTTAATCATAAGATATGAGCAACATATGCAAATATCGGGTAATCAAGGTAACAACCAATGTATAGAGGCATCCCTGTGCATATAACATTGTTGATGATGCTAAGCTCATGACACGCAAAACGTTAACCAACAAATCATAGTATCAATATAACCGCGGAATTTCATAATATAATAGTGCCCCCAAGGCCGAGTACTTGCCAATTACCCGGCAAAATCGAATATAGTTCACCACAATTTGCCTATCTAGCAAAAGGAGTGGGAGGGTCAATTCCTATAGGCCTATATCCCTATATTCGCGCTCACTCGCAAGTGATTAATGGTTCATGATCTGAGGGTCTTGCAATGGCAAGGTAAAGCTACTTAGCACATCGTCAGGAAAGCATACCAATCAGGAAAAGCATACCAAAAATACTTGTGCTCAGAAAACATTTAAAGCATGTATCTCACCCCATGTGTTTATAAACATTTAAAAGATAAAAGTGAGGCCATGAATCACACCTTAACAATAGCAGGAAACGAGATATATCAACCAATCAAATAATGCGTCACAGCAAATAATCCTCAGCACAACCTAAGCAATATCAATATCATAACTCAGCAATGGTACTCGAATATTTCAATAAACAATGCTTGAATAAAGTTTTATAAAATACAATGGCATTTGAAAGAAAATAGTTTTCAAAGAAAAGTCTCGTGTGGAAGAAAGATAGAAAAAGAATAAGTCGGCGAAAAGACAAAATACGCAAGGAAGACGAATGAACACTCGAAGAAAGTCGTCGAAAAGAAATGGAAAGAAGAAGAAATGAGAATAAAGACACACTCAAATAATAACAAATCGCTAATAACAAGTCTCGGTTTTACCCGTTTTCCCAAAATAACGTTGAAATAAAAAGGGTTTTGAAATAAATATTAGTTAGTAAAATAGTTTGAAGATTATAAAGAATTTTACAAAATTTCGGCATGACCTGCCCGTTTATAGAACATTTCCCGAGTCAACGACTCTTTATATTTAAACAACGTTTAACATTTTATAAATAATAATATGATTGGATATATCATTTACGTAGTCCATTAGTTGTTTAGGTTTATCGATCATTTGGTATTGTTCGGGTTCCAGGTACGTTAAGATCTTTAAGGGCCTAACGTACCCTACCGTCTCGTGTACTAAAGGGTCCATAAGTCCAAATAAGCATAGCCGCAAATCCAATACGTCCAATTCAAGCTCACAATATAACATCACAATAATAATAATACGGATCCAAGTCCGATGTCCAAATCCTCTTAACTATGTCAAATGTATTTTAGGTTTCATAGTTTTATTAACCGTTTTATTTATTTACCGTTTCTAACTAAATAACAATAATAATAATAATAATAATAATTGTTAGCCCTGAAAATAATGTTATATGTTGGAAATTGCATTAGTTAAAAGCACAAGGACTAGTTCTGTCAATAGGACATAGTTTTAGTGTTTTGTAGTATATATACTCTCCTAGTTGCAACTAGGAGAGGTTGGATGTTCATTATGTAATAAGGAAGTGTGAGTGTTTTCCCTTTCTCTCTCTAGAAAACACACACATCTTCCCCAATTCTTTAATCTAATATACCATGTTTAACCTTTATTTCGAGCATCCCCGACCTCCTGAATATAGATTCTTGGTTATTACAATTGGTATCAAGAGCTAACCAGGGGCGATTCGTGGTGTTTTTGGGTGTTTTGGTGGCTATTCGATTGGTTTGGTGGAGATTCGTGGGTGTTTACATCTAGGGTTTCATCTAGATCTTTCGTATAGGCTGCTAGAGATTAGTGGGATTGATTTTTGGGTTTTTATGGTGATTTTCATGGCTAATTCGTGGGTATTAGTGGTTTTGGTGGCTGTTCATACGCTCCTAACCCTAGTTTAGCGAGTATTGTCTGTTCGTTAGCGAGTTTCATCTTGTTAGCGAGTATGAGCAAGGATTCTAGCGAGTATGGATCAACACAGCGAGTTAGCTGATTACGTTAGCGAGTATAGACTTGCTTCTTAGCGAGTATGAATGCTAAACTCTTGCGAGTTTGAGTCTTCTTTAGCGAGTATGGAATCAGTTAGCGAGTTTGAGCCACGTATTTAGCGAGTTTCAGCAAAGTCCAGCGAGTATGAAATAAATTCTAGCGAGTATGAATTTTTCTTAGCGAGTATGGAATATAGCGAGTTTGGAAAAAATTCTTGCGAGTATGAATTTTCTTCTTAGCGAGTATGGATCTTGGATTTGCGAGTATGGAGCTATGCTCATCTTTTAGCGAGTATGGATGGGTTTAGCGAGTTTGGTCAGTATTTAGCGAGTATGGTTGGGTTAGCGAGTAAGCGAAAAAAAAAAAAAAAATAGTTTTTTGGCGGGAAAAGTTGAGTAAAATTTATTTTCTACGGGAGCTTAAACGTTCAATTTTTACGCGAGATTCAAAATTTGGTATAACGTTGAAAATTTTGACCAAAAATTCAAATTTTTTGGCCAAAATTCAAAATTTTCCGCTGAAATCTGGCGTAAAAATTTTCAAAACTCAAATTTTTCGTGCAACCTTAGACTCGCATTTCATAGTGATTTTCATAGTTTGGGCGAGAAATTTTTCAATTTCAATTTTTGGAGGGAAAAATATGAAATCACTAAACCTAAACCCTAATATCACCAAACCCAATACATTGATATTATTGGTACACCTTATATAAGAACATGATTCATTAACGTGTTTCATTACATGAATACCAATATATCACCTCACCCACTCCATGATATCATTGGTACACCTTATCCAGAACATGATTCAATTCATTTGTTTCATTACATAAATACCAATATATCACACCTCAAAAAACACCACGTTTTGCTTAAACGATCCTGATCAAGAATCATAATACAATGACGATGGCTAATATCAGAAGTTTGTGACTACAAGGAGAATTCTTTATTTTTTGCTTGGGGTTGAAGTGAAGTCTTACGGATGCGTACTTATTTATCTCAAAGTTTAGGGGTGGATGGATGCATGATTTTCGAAGATACTTGTTGGGCACATACATATATGTTAACCTAGGGTTACATACATGGTGACGAAGACTTGGTTTATCTAGTTCTCATAGGTCAAGGGGTGGACGGACGAAGACCTAGTTAACTATCACTTAAAGGAGTTACGTTGTAGTGCTCAGTGTCACACTTAGCTGTGGATAATCAAGAGGTGTTACGTCTCATACTTGTTGGTTGGTTAGATGAAGAGTATTGAGCACTTAGGGATTCGATGGCGTACGAACTCTCTACACCGTTCTTAGTTACTACAGGAACCACAAGCTTAAGTCACAAGTCTGGGGAATCTTACTTCATTCTCAAGTTTCATATTGAGTTTTTCTACATGAGGTTAATGGAAATAGCCGTCGTTGTTGATTCAGAGGTTGATAAAGAGTTAGACAATTTCATATGGTATCGTTAGTAGATTGGGATTATCGACATCTTCACACGTGCTGATTATAGTCTATTCTAAAGGTGCTTCCGGTTACAACTACATATACACATTGGTATGCTGATTTTGATGAGATCGCAATCATCAGGGGAGAGAAATGTGAACTAAATATGTACTTTATGAAGTACTAAAGGTCCATGTGACCAGGCTGAACCATTTCTACCTTTGTTAATTACATGTGTACGTTATGGGCTGATTTATAAGATAGCTGGAATGCATTTGGTGAAGATGAGATGTTGATACATTGTACCCCCGAACAGAAAATCCTGAAGAAGGTCGAGTCTACAGTCATTTTACATATTCCGCTGCATGTTTGAAGACTAAAGACGGTTCGCATGTGTTTATCATAAAAGACTTCTTCAGAGTTAGGGCATTCATCAGAGATGTTGTCAGTTTGGGGGAGAGCACTAATTAGGGGAGAGTGTATTGTAATGGTCAATGTTAATCCCTAATTAGACTCACACACATTGTTCCTCTACAAGTCAAAGTGATGGCAGTCGAGAAGACTCAGATGTATAAGAAGCTATGGTGCTTGAAGACCACTCTCAGAGCTGCAGTGCTTATGTTTTGTATTGTGTTTTACTTAATTGTGCTTTTAGGGAACATTGTAAGCAATTTCCATATAACATTACTTTGGGGAGAGATTTTTAGCCTTGAAAATAATGTTATATGTTGGAAATTGCATTAGTTTAAAGCACAAGGACTAGTTCTGTCAATAGGACTTAGTTTTAGTGTTTTGTAGTATATATACTCTCCTAGTTGCAACTAGGAGAGGTTGGATGTTCATATTGTAATAAGGAGGTGTGTGTGGTTTCTCTTCTTTCTCTCTCTAGAAAACACACACATCTTCCCCCAATTCTTTAATCTAATATACCATGTTTAACCTTTATTTCGAGCATCCACGACATCCTGAATAGTGATTCTTGGTCATTACAGTTACCATCAAGATATTTCTTCAAAATTTCACTTATTGTAAGTGAGTTTGTTATATAAAATTATTTTATATATCTTTAATATTTCTCATATTTAAGAACAATAACTTCATTATTTAATATACAGAATCCATTATACTATATTGAAGAGCACACTGATGAGGAGAAGCTACAATCATTCACGAAAAGCGTTGATGACAGTTTTGCGGATGATGAAAAGGATCTTAAGACATTGGAAACCTTTGACATAGTATGTTTTTATATTTCTTTAGAATTAATTAACTAAAATATTATAGATATTTTTGTTTAACAAATTATTAAGATACGTTCATTTTTATTGCAGCTTTTCTTCCCTATTTGCCGAAAAAGCCACTTGTACCTTATATGCGCAGATTTCAAAAATGGTTCATTTAGAGTTATTGACAATAGTTCAAATGGAACTGATTTCAAGGAAAGATACCAAAGCATTCCTGAAGAAATTGTAAGTATATTTTCTCACTTTTGTGTACATTTCAAAATTTATAATTTATGATTTTATATTCACTTGTGAGAAACAAAAACATAAAGTTAAAGTGAAATTATTTACACTTGTGAAAAAATCTTTTTGTAAAAATTGGATTTGTGTTCACTTGTGAAAGAACATAAACAAATTAAATTGAATTTATTTTCACTTGTGAAAACAGAAACTAATCAAAGTAAAATCTTGTATTTAAAATGGAAAAAAAAAACTTATTTTATTTTCACATGTGAAAAAAAAAATTAATGTTATCTATGAATTTATTGGAAATCTTGACTTAATCATACATTGTCACTAATCACTAGTCTATTTTTTGGTATTGATATGTATTTGCAGAGAAAAGTTCTAGTTGCCTATTTAGATCAAGTTAAAAATCAAAAGGTTGAACGTATTAGAAATGCAAAACCAACAAGGATGCAAATGAAATGGAGGACAAAGAATAATCATGTTGATTGTGGAGTTTTTTTAATGCTTCATATGGAAACTTATCATGGTTTAATGAATTGGGAATGTGGTCTTTTTTCGGAGTCTGATAAACAAAAAAGGCAACTCAATTTATTGAGAGCGAAATATGCTACAAAGATACTATTGTCTGAACTGAATTTGATAAAGAATAAATTTTTGAAGCTGGTTCAAGCATTTGAAAAAAAATCAGAAGATGAAAGGAGGAAGATGATTGAATACGCTATTGCTCACAGGGATGAACGTGAAAGGGGTGAATAATACACTATTGTTTATTATATTGGGCTAATATTTTTTATTATATTTTATTTTTTAGTTTACAACAGCTAGTATGTGTAGAAAGCAGTTTATAGTTTACGATTTGAAAAACAGCTAAATATGTGTAGAAAGCAGTTTATATTTATAGAAAGCATGTTATATTTTATTGTATTTCAGTAAACATACTTGTTTTTATTAACAACTGTAATCATTTGATAAAAAAAATAAACTTTTCACATGTGCAAATCTTGTTTTTAATCAAAAGTAAATACTTGTTTTTACAAAAATTCTATGTATAAAATAATTTCACTTGTGAATAAAAAATAAAGTTATCCTTAGAGGAATTTATTTAATCTTTTTACCTGTGTAGATGATATTATTTTAGGTAACTGGATTCTTGTGTTCTATCTTTTTTCACATTTTCGAAAAACAGAATCAAAGTGAATATATTTTCACTAGTGAAAACAGAAACTAATTTATTTTAAAAAAAAATTTCACTTTTGAAAAAAAAAAAAAAATTTCTTCAGCTAACTTGATGATTTACCTTGTCAAAGTATAAACTTTATCCTATAAATTTTCATATATGTATAAAAATACCATAAAAATCTATGTATAGAATAATTTCAGTTGTGAAAAAAAAAATTCCTTATATGCATTTATTTAATCTTATTACCTGTATAGAAATTATTTTAAAGTTTGAAAAAGAAAATTTTATTTTAACTTGTGAGAAAAAAAAAATTCTACGTATAGAATTATTTCAGTTGTGAAAAAAATATTTTACTAGCATACATTTAATTTTTTAAAAAATGAATTTATATTAAAATAAATTTATTTTCACTTGTGAAATAGAAAAGAATTAACTTAAATTCCATGAATAAAATAATTTTACTTTTGAAAAATTGGTTAGAATTTTTATTTAAGCAAATACTAAACAAAAGAAAATACTAAATCTTCATCAATAAATGTTTATAAAAACCAACTGACCAAATTTATAATTACACTTTTTATAAAAAAAAAACTTTTTCTAAAAACTTCATTTATATTCACTTGTGAAAAAATAGAAACAAATTAAAGTGAATATATTTTCATTTGTCAAAATAGAAACTAATCAAAGTAAAAATTCTTGTGTTTAAAAAATTCTATGTATAGAATAATTTCACTTGTGAAAAAAAAATAAAGAAATTAATTCATGACACAAAAATCTGTATGGAATCGGTTTGGTGCAAATTAAACAATAAATAATATTAAACCATCCAACAACAAAATAATTGCAGTCTTACAAATAAACCGTCCCCAATTATTTATACAATCGTTCACTCTCCAAAATTATTTCAATTAAATCAAATCAAAAAACGTAAACAAAAAAACTAAAATCAAATGGCGGATAAAGGAAAAGGAATAATCGACGATGAACACTCATCCGGCAAACGAAAATACAACCGGAAACCTAAAAACCCTAAGGTTGATAAGATCTTTGAAGATTCAGATTCTGAAAAAACTATTGATGTTGAAGATTCCAGTGACAATGAAGATTTTGTTGAAGACATCAGCAGTAATTATTAAATTTTAATTTTAATTTTAGGGCTCATTTATTTTATTTAGGAATTTTTGTTGGTTGTTGTGAAATGTAAAAATGTATATAGTTTATATGATCCTTTAGTATATGTAGAGCAAGACATTTGAGTTAATTAGAGATTAAATAGATATTAGGGTTAATTAGAGACATTGAATAAGTGGTTTGTAGGAGATATAATTGTTGTCAAATACTGAAATGAATATAGTTTATATGATCATTAGGGGGTGTTATTGCATAATTTAACGTCGCAATGTTGATGTGTATTTACCATTAAGAGTAAAAAATATATGTTGAGTTTATTAGGCAAAGTATTGAACCTGATGCCTAAAATATATAGGAAACTTGTGAGAATTGTGGTGAGTTGTGAATTTATCTCAAAAACATTATTTTTATATAGCAATCTATGAAATTTGTGAAAATGAGATAAAGATACTTCAAATTTTCATAATTAAGTAGACATATTTTGAATTTATCACAAGTGAAATATTTTTTAATTAGAGATAAAGATATTTTGAATTTTCATAATTAAGTATACATATTATTTCACTTGTGAAAATACTTTTAATTTATATGTATATATTTTATTCCAGATTCTAGAAAAACTCGTTCAAATAAGAGAGGAAGAACGAAGAAAAGTCAAGCAAATAGGCAAAGTAATGTTGATTCAACTTCTTCACCTGCTTCTAATCCTGCATCACCTGCTTCAAATAAGAGAGGAAGACCGAAGAAAAGTCAAGAAAATAGTCAAAGTAATATTGATTCAACTGCTTCACCTGCTTCTAATCCTGATGCATCAACTGCTTCAAAAAAGAGAGGAAGACCAAAAAAAGTCAACCTAATATTGCTTCAGATGCTTCACCTGCAACTGATTTTTCTTCACCTTCTACACACGTGAAAGGAAAAGATACGGGTGATAAAAATACTATTAGAACAAGAACATCTCCAAGAGTTCTGCACAACCTTATGAAAAATCTGACAGAAGGTCAAATAAAAGATTTAATAGAAATGGGATTTGGGTCATTACATAAAATGGCTGTCGGAGATCTTACGGGCAGAATTGGTCTTTTTGTTGTCGACAACTATGTACCTGAGGATAATAAGATAAAGTGTAAGAATTATGATATTCTAATATCTCCAGATTTGATTCATGAGATGGTGGGTGTACCAATAGGAGGAATGGATATACATAATTTGGTTAAGATTAAAAAAAGTAAAGATTCTCTAAGCGAAAGATGGTATAAAAAGTTTAGTAAAAGGACTCCAACAGCAGGTGAAGTTGCTAAGTATGTTAAAGAGAGTAAAGTTGAAGGATTTATGTTCAAGTTGAGCATACTTGTTTTATTTTCGAATGTGATGGGAAAAGCTGGATCAGGTGGATCGTGTAGGCCTAAACAGATACTTGACTATATAACAGAAGAAACAGAAATAGAAAAAATAGATTGGTGCAAGTATATTTTCGACTGCATGAAAGAAAGCAAAAAAAATTGGGTGAAAGAAAATGTTGAAAGTCACTACACTGGACCTCTGCTGGCTCTTATTGTAAGTGTTAATTTCGGTCCATTATTATTTTTTTATCACACTATTCACAAGTGAAAAATTTTATGTGTATTAACATGTAAAAAAATTATTTTTGCAGCTTATATACCTTCATTCAACACACTGTGTTACAGACTCCATGCCCCATAAAACTCCTGCAATACAATATTGGAGTTCTGATGACATAAAAGATAGGGACAATTATGAATTCGATAATGGCGGTTTTGGAAATCTGGAATTATATAAGAAGGACAACGATGATAATGATTCTTTCGAAAACAAGGTATTCTTTTATTTATAATCATAAATAAATTGTTCTTAACAATCAGAAAACTGTTTATAATGAACACTCACATTTCCTAATAATTCTTTTTTTCTTTGTAATAACAGTTGAAAATGGATAAACTTTCTCAGAATGTCGATTTGCTGGAAAGAATTCTTTCTGATATAAACAATGAAATTAAAATATGTTCGAGCAAAATTCCAGATAATCTGAGGCTTAAAGAGATAAAAGCCAAGTTCAACAATTGTATTCGGAATGAATATCTTTCTGGACAAGATACGATGAATAAGGAAGAATCTGAAAATGATGAGACAATGGGGTTTGAAAAAGAGAGTGAAGATTTAAATGAAGAAAAGGATAAAGAAGAAGAAACAGGATTTGAAAAGAAGAATTTTGAAAAATCAGATGATGATGGTGATGATTTTTCGAATGTACATCTTTCAGATGATGATTTAGCGACTAATGATTCAGGTAAAGAAAGGCAAAATGAGAATGAAGATGAAAAGAACGCTGAAGATGAAGATGAAAAGGATGAAGATGAAAATGAAAATAATGAAAATGAAAAGAACACTGATAGCCAAAGAAAAGAGAACTCAGATGATGATGCTGATGAATTCAAAAATGTTTCAAAAGAAGAAATTAATGAAAATGACAAGAAAAATGAAAGCCAATCAACAGAAGAGGTTTTTGAAACAGAACAAGGCAGCCAATCAAAAGATGAAGAAATAAAGGTAAAATTTAAATTAAGTTGATTACAATTTAAAATGCAATTTTAGTTACTTTAAACTAAAAAAATTTAAATATCTTTTTTGCAGGCCAAAGAAGATAAAGAATTGCATCATATGAATAAAAGGAAACAAAGTGAAAATGAATTAGACAGAAGGCAAAAGCGAAGAGTAGAAGAAATGCGAGAAAGTGAAAAGAAGGTTTGAAAAAAATTTCTAGGGACCCTCTGCCTACATTTGAACTAGTTTCTTATTTTATCAACTATGATGAATATATAATTTTGTTATTTTGACAGAAAGAGGAATGTATAAATCTGAAAGAACAATACCGCATTGAAGTGAGAGACAGACTAACTAGGATAGAAAAAAGGAGTTTTGATTTCAGGTCATTCTTGGCTAACATAGGAATGCACATTCCTGAAGCTGATTATGAGGTTAGTTTTATACCTATATCACAACCTACTATCTATTGAAACAGTTCAAACATATAAACATCGCCCACAACTAGATGATATTCATCTAGTTGTGTGCGTTGTTTGTGATTTAACTGATTCACGAGTTTCAAAAAGCATCTCATAGTTTCCATCTTCCATTCCTGGGGAAAAATTTCAATCTCATAGATAAACATAAAGCAGGGCACATCTTTATACTTGTATACTGAAAATATAAGTTTGTCAGTTTGATGGTTTACATATATGCTAACTCAATATGTGATGATAATTTCAGATTAAAAATGCTTACAAGAAGGCAGCAAAGAAATTTCACCCGGATCGTGCTCCGAAAGATGACTTGTATAAGAAAGTGGAAGCTGAAGAAACATTTAAGGTTATTCAGCGAATGAAGGACAAAAAAGACCCGCCCATCATTATCATCTAATGTTTTGTTAAGTAGCTAGAATTTAGATGTGTATGAAGAAACTCCTACTAATGTTTAGCATAAAAATTATATAAGTAGCTAGAATTTAGATGTGTATGAAGAAACTCCTACTAATGTTTTGTTAAGTAGAAACAACTGCGAATACTATTACTAATGTTTAGTTAATATAAATAGAAACAAATGTATTTTTTAAAAATTAAAGTATTTTTTCACAAGAGAAATATATCTTTTACTTGTGAAAAAAAATATTAGAATCATTACTCATATTTTTTCACAAGTGAAAGTTATTTTTATTACACCAAACAACCTAAATAAAAATCTTCAAAATAGTTTTCATACTTTCAACAAAACATATAAAAAGTAACTTTAATTTTTTTTCACAAGTGAAAGTTAATTTTAATATTTTTTTCATTTGTGAAAAAAAATATTAGGAACATTACTACTATTTTTTCACAAGTGAAAGTTACTTTTAATTTGTGACAATAATAAGTATTAAGAATTTCACTTGTGAAAAATAAATATTAAGAACATTACTACTCGTTTTTCAAAATTAGAATATTAATACTTTAAACAGATATTTGTTTCTGTTTTTTCAAAAGTGAAAATTAGTAAAACTTTTTACAAAATTATTACATAAATTAAATGCATATTAGTAAAGCTTTTTTTTCACAAGTGAAATTATTCCATATGTGGAATTTATTTTTTTTCACAAGTGAAATTATTCCATATGTGGATTTTTTTTTTCACTTGTGAAAATAAATAAAATACACATGTGATTAACCTGGTTCATACATAACAAGTTAACATACTACAGTACCAACTTTTACAAAATGACTGATATAATAAAAGTTTTTCACATCTAACAAGTTACAATTCTATTGTTTCATCTTCTATCAAGCTTTTTCACAAGTGAAAATAAATTAAACTTTGATTTTGTTTTTTTTCACAAGTGAAAATAAAAATACACATGTGATTAACCTGGTTCATATCAAACAAAGTTAACATACTACATACAGTACCAACTTTTACAAAATGATAAAAGTTAACATCACCCACAACTAGATGATATTCATCTAGTTGTGTGCATTGTTTGTGATTTAACTGATTCACTAGTTTCAAAAAGCATCTCATATTTTCCATCTTCCATTCCTGGGAAAAAATTTCAATCTCATAGATAAACATAAAGCAGGGCACATCTTTATAATTGTATACTGAAAAGTGAAAAATATAAGTTTGTTAGTTTGATGGTTTACATATATGCTAACTCAATCTGTGATGATAATTTCAGATTAAAACTGTTTACAAAGCGGCAGCAAAGAAATTTCACCCGGATCGTGTTATGACTGATGACTTGTATAAGCAAGTGGAAGCTGAAGAAACATTTAAGGTTATTCAGCGAATGAAGGAAAGAGAACCCATCATTATCAACTAGAATTTAGATGTGTATGAAGAAACTACTACTAGTGTTTAGCGTAAAAATTATATAAGAAGCTAGAATTTAGATGTGTATGAAGAAACTCCTACTAATGTTTTGTTAATTTAAGTAGAAACAACTACAAATAATATTACTAATGTTTAGTTAATATTTTTTCAAAATATTAGAATCATTACTCATATTTTTTCACAAGTGAAATTTATTTTTATTACACCAAACAACCTAAATAAAAATATTCAAAATAGTTTTCATACTTGTAAAAAAACATACAAAAAGTAACTTTATTTTTTTTCACAAGTGAAAGTTAATTTTAATATTTTTTTCATTTGTGAAAAAAAAATATTAGGAACATTACTACTATTTTTTAACAAGTGAAAATATTCTTCAAAATACTTTTCATACATTTTAAAAAAATATAAAAACTAACTTTAATTTGTAACAATAATATTTTTTTTAAAACATTTTAAGGAGCTTAAAAAAAAGAATTTCACTTGTGAAAATAAATATTAAGAACATTAATATATTGAATACGAGCACTCTGAATAGTGCTAGGGTTTTGCAACCTTGAAGTGAATACAATGCTAGAAATAATTCGTATTCTAGTCTAACCCTAGGATCTCCTTTTATACACCAAGGAACCCTACAGGCTTACATACAACTTCCTACCCACGACTATGATCTTCTAACATAATAGAATATTACATAATATCTATACTATAAATACAAATATTCGTNAAAAAGAGAGAAGACTGACGAGTAGAACATTCTAATGAAATCATATAACTTGCAGTCTTTTGTCTGTAGTTAGAAGTAACATCAGCATGAACTTCTAATGCTTCCTTGTTTTCTAATGCTTTCTTTTGATCTCTCTGGATTTTTCTTTATCCAAGTAGTCAACTTCTTCAGGTGTGGGGTATAGTCTATATACATCATTCCTTAGACTTTTTCTCACCCTCTTCATCTTCTTCTAGATTTTAATCTACATAGAACTTCATCGTTCTGCTAGCATCCTAGCCTGTCAGCATTAACATCATCGCCCATCTAAATTACAATATATCCCTATGACACGTAAAGCCATAAGCTCTATCAGCTTCCACAAGTCTTCTCTTTGGCCAACAATTCCCTGAGGCACTTTCTTGTAATTCTTCTTCTCATCCAGAACTCAGAACCCAGCATCCTTCAATCATTATCTTCCATTTACCTTTATCAGCTACTTGAACGCCAGGCGACCCGCCCGCAAAGACGGTGACTGATTTGCCTTTGGAACCGTTTTGTCAGGTTCTCCTAATCATCACTCCTTTTGTGGTACGAAGTGACACATGAATGAGGTTGTGAAAGGGAATGTTGTGTGATATGGTGTAGATGTGTAGTTGAGGTGATTCTGATGTATCTGCTCATTTGAATTTTTTCTGAAGCATTTAGCAATGCATTTGCAACTGAGTTTCCTCACTGATCCAGCAGTCAGAGTTAATTAGCAGTAGTCCTCTTTAACAGTCAGAGCTCTGAACAAGTCTTAGCAATCTCTTCCATCCACAACTACTTATTATCTTTATTCACCACCAACTACCTATCAGCATTATCACTACTCTCCAATGGATCTGCACTCTAGCTCCCCTGAAGCTAAGCCAGCACAACAATAACCTGCATCAACATTTTCTCTAAACCATAGCAGTAGAGTCTAAAGCCATATGCAGCAGAGTCACTCTTAGCAGTAGAGTCTTTTATAGCAGTAGAGATTGGAGCAGCAGAGTCTTCATGTTCAACATTTTGAGTTTCAACCCCAGCAACATTTTGAGTACCCCTGATTTCCTCCCCTGAAACTGTGCCATTCCTCCCCTGTTTGGAAGCATCCTCTCCCAAACCAGCAGCAGTGTTAGCAGAAGACAGTTGTTTTTGTAATAACTCCATTTGTTGCTTGAGTTGAGTGATCATAATGCCCTGTGCAGCTGTGAGACCTTCAAGAGTTTGTACTTTGGATTCCAAGTTTTGACACTTGGTTTCCAAAGTGGTACATTTATCCATCAAGACCCTGAGTTGTTCCATACTAGCCTCATCACTTCGACCTGTGTTACCTGGTCCGAAAGGTGAATCATTGACAATGACATTTTGTACAATAGGGGGTGCCATCAATCCAGTGTGTTCAATTCTGTCCTCATCACTTCGGGATGTGTGACCTCCCTTGAGAGGTGAATCTTGGGACCTGGTATGTGCTTAAACACATACATTTTCTTGACCAAATTAAGACCTAAAAGACCAAAAACCCGCTAATAAATGCCAAATATATGTGTTTTTGTGTTTTTATACATGCAGGTAACAAAATATGAGAAAACAACAAAAACCGAGACAAAATCACGAAAAACGAGCACGAGAATGGAAGAAGAAAATATATATAGCCGGGAAGAGAATTTGAGCTCAAGATGACAAAACAAGTCCCTAGAAATCCCTAAAGTTTCAAGAATAGTCCCCAAATTAAGTTTGATCAAATGTGCACAAATGGTCCCTAAAGTTTCAAGAATTGTCAAGTATGGCCCTTGGGAACATATTTTCAAGTAATGACAACTTTGGTCCTTCTAGAATTCAAGAAATATCACATGAGGTCCTTGGATTTGGTTTATGGAAAATGGCAGCCTTGGTCCTTGAAAATTCAGCATTTACACAAATGATCCTTGAATTCTATAAATCCTAAATCTACAAACCAACTGGACCCTTTAAGACCATACCCAAGTATTATTAACCCAACCCAATAAATACCAAATCCACTAAACCCACCATCCTGTCCCTTGCACCCAGCCCAAAACCACACGGCCCAAAAATCAAATTAATATAAAAAATTACCCTGTTTTCCCCTTACCCGTTTACCCCTTCTTCCCCAAAACACCTCACACTGTAAATCCAAATTAACCCCACCTCAAAACCTCGTACCCTCCAAATTAACCTCGTATCTTCTAGAATTCTCTGCCAAAGTGTCAGATATCGTGTCTTATCCTCCCACGTGGCAAAATGGAGGAGTTCCATTGGACAAGAACACCCTGGAAGATAAGCCAAGGCTCCAGAAGCAGGATAAGATCAATAAGGCGGTGGGATTTCATCCAGGAGCTTCCAGAGATTCAAGGGAACCAGAGACTTCTATCAGGGCCTATAAATACCATACCTCCTCATGGTTGCTAGTCGTGTAGGTTTTTATGTATTAGCTTTAATATAATAGCTTTCATTGTAATCTCTTTACTGCTTTTATTGTAATCCAGCTTTTAGTTTAATAAAATTTAAGCCTTCATTGCAATTTACTTTTAAAATCCGTTTGTAACTTTAAGTTTTTAAAAGCTTTCATTTACTCTAAAAGTTTTTAGCTTTCTGTTTCCTTAAGCTCTTTCTTAAGTTTTATAAGCTTTACTTGTTTTTTTTTTTTACTTAGCTCTATAAAAAAAAAAGAGAAAAAAGTAAAAGCCAGAGGTGAAAAGCTCCTTGACAAGTTTCATATGCCTCATTTACAAGCTCACTAAGCTAAATCCATAGCTTAAGTGAGCCTGCTTTATATATTTTAGCCATTCCAACTTAGCAGCCTTATTTCCAAGTAAGTTTCATTCTCTATTCCTGCATTTTAGTTTATAGTAGCTTGTACTCAGTTGTTATTTGCTTATTTAGCTTAATATAGCTTAATTACAGTTATATTAGTTGGTGTTGTAGCTTAAACTGCATATTAGGTGTCTTGTTATACTAAATCTGTCTACTACAACCTTAAGTAGCATTCTGTGATTTTGTACCTAATTTCTGCAAAGTAGTGCTTAAAAAGGTTTAATATAAGCCAGGTTATTAGTTATCATTAGCTGTTTTAGGTTTAGAAGTCTTAAGCTCATAATTTTAGTATTAGCAGTTTCTAAAAGGGTGTTTGGGTTAGACTGTTTTGAGGACTTGTAGCTGCATTTAAGCTTAATCTTCTGCATAGACACTTAACTTAGTTCATATTAGGTTAGGAAAAACCATAAAATTGCACCCTTATATTCAAAAAGTCGAAATTTTACAAAATCTTAAAATCTGCTCAAGATTAGTATCAACAGTAGGGATTTTTAGGTTGAAATCTTAGCATTAGTGTTTAGGTTTAGTGTTCATAGGCTAAAACACAGTCATTTACATCTATTAATTATAAGTAGCTCAACAAAATTCACCTTGGTCAAACTTTAAAGGGAAATCAAAAAGTCAACTTGTGCATATAACTGTGTGCAGGGCAGCCTTAACCTAGGTACTTTAGGGGTAAAATTAGGACTGTTATTGTTGTTAATAGGGTCTGATTTTGTTATTAGGAGTAGTTAAGCTGGCATAGAGTAGGATTTAACAATAATCTTTCAATTCCTTTCACTTTAGTTGGCATAAATTAGGGTTTCTAATCTGTCCCAATTCTACAAGTTCAGCAAAAGTTAGGCACAGTA
Source organism: Artemisia annua (assembly GCA_014162995.1). NCBI lineage: Eukaryota > Viridiplantae > Streptophyta > Magnoliopsida > Asterales > Asteraceae > Artemisia > Artemisia annua. Next base: position 146,801 of record LBNU01007607.1, read on the forward strand.
GGTTTTTGCAGATCTGTCTAGGTTTAATTAGGGTTCAATTGGGTTTAGGAAATTAGGGCTTTTGTGTTTTCTGAGTAGTATCCTAGGTGTTTAACATTTTGCCCCCTTTAGGTTTAGAAAATTAGCTTATTCAGTGCTTAAAAATAAGCTGTTAAGTAGGTGTATTAAACTGTTCTGGGTGTAATCTGTTATAGTGCTTATTAGCTTATTGTGTGTGCTTTTCTGTGATTTTCTTGTCCCATTGTGTTTATTTAAGTGTTATTAGGCTGTCTTAAGAGTTTAGTTCAATTTGCTTATCAATTGCTTAAAAAGTGCTTAATTCCCAAACTGCTTATTGCACAAAACAGCTTATTAGGGTTTCAAACTAGTGTAGCTTATTTTTACTAGGTTTAGATTAATAATTTAGAATTTTCCTAAAAATTTCAGATTTTTCCTAGCTTATTTACTATTTTTCTTAATTAATTTTAGATTTTAAGTACTTTTTAATTACTTTTAATTAATAATAATTAAATAAAAATCAAAAAAAAAAATAGTTTTCTGTTTCAAAAGTAGTTTTTAATAGTTTTATAATTTTAGAAAAATAAATTTTACTTTTCAAAAATTATTTTCCTTTTATTTAGTATTTTTAGTAATTAATAATAATTAATATTAGTTTTTAATTAATAATAAATATATAAAAAACCAAAAAAATATATTTTCTAGTTTTTAAATTAATTTTAGGTTATTTTAAAATTTTCAAAATTATTTTTGTATTTTTCATAGTTAAATTTCCTTTTTAGTTTTAATTAAGTACTTTAAATTAGTTTTTAAGATAAATTAAATAAATAAATAGTAATAATTAGTATTTTAAATATATATAAAGTCTAAATTTACGTTTTAAACCCTTAGGAATTTAAAATTTACTTTTAGGACTTAAGTTTTCCCTAGTTGACTTAGTTTTTCCCGAGAATAGCTCGGGAATTTAGGATTTGATCCCGTTTTACATTTAGGTTTTAATTTTCGTGTTTTACGTGCTTTTTCGTGCTTTTCCGTATTTATTTGTTTTTTCGTACTTATTTGTAGAAATTTAGGTTTCCCTTAGCCTGCACGACACGATTCACTTCACGAATCGCGAACACGAACCAACGAACCAAGTCTTAGCCTTCGTTGGGAGAAACGACCCGGGGATACATATTTACCGGTGCTATCCTCGGAATAAATATATATATTTGGTGGCTAGTACACCAAGTTTTTGGCGCCGCTGCCGGGAAGGGCTAAAACGTGTCCGTTGATTCTTTTCGTTGATTTTTGATTTGAAGATCCTTCTCCGGAAGTTACTATTTTCGTATATTAATAAGTAGTTAGTTATCGAACACTTGTAGAAAGTGTTTTAGCATAAATTACTCTAAAAAGGACCTCACTTCTACGGGAGTGTTGTAAACCGTGCCTAAATAACCAACAAAATAAATCGCAAGGTTACTCGTTTTTCCGATTATTTTGAGTTTTACAACCGAATAAACGAGGAATACGGAAGTCTTGACATTAAATTGCAGACTGAAGAGAGCAGGTTTTTAAGTACATTGTACACTTTAGTACCCCGTACACCTCGTTCTCCCGCCTCGCCGCGCGTAAGCTCAAAAGAAAAGAGGAACGTTTAATTTAGTGATTACCAAAAATTAAATAAGATTAATAACTTGTTTTTGCTTTCGTTTTTAATTTAGAAACTTAAAACACTTAAAAAACCCAAAAAAAAAATATTCTTAATCTCAAAGTTAATTTTCATTTTGTTTTTCTTGTTTTCGTTGTATGACCACTCGTTCTTCGACAAACGATTTACTTTCACCTCTTTCAAACCCCGAGAGAATCATTCGTCATAATACCCNAGCTCAAGAGAAAAGAGGAACGTTTAATTTAGTGATTACCAAAGATTAAATAGTATTAATAACTTGTTTTTGTTTTCGTTTTTAATTTAGAAACTTAAAACACTTAAAAAAACCCAAAAAAAATATTCTTAATCTCAAAGTTAATTTTCATTTTGTTTTTCTTGTTTTCGTTGTATGACCACTCGTTCTTCGACAAACGATTTACTTTCACCTCTTTCAAACCCCGAGAGAATCATTCGTCATAATACCCGAACTTCTTTTCCAAATCTTGACGAAATGAATAACCTCAACAATGCTCAAAACCCTCCGGTGGGTGGAGCTCAACCAAACGGTAACCCTCCGTTGGGTGAAAACCTAAATGTTAATGCCGCTCCCGATCTCCGAACGATGGAGGAGTTGTGCCGACCGACTATGTTCGGGCGTGGAGGCCCGATTGCCCCAATTAACATCGACGCCGCCGATTTCGGGCTTAAGCATCACATGATCCAGCAAGTCCAAAACTCATGCCAATTTCACGGACTTCCGGACGATGATGCTAACAAGCACCTCGACAAATTTCTCACAATCACACAAAGTATGAAGCAAAACGGGATCTCCGATGATGCCCTCCGCTTATACTTGTTCCCCTATTCACTGACGCATCATGCCTCAAATTGGTTTGATCGTCTCCCCAAGAATTCAATACATACATTTGATGAAATGGTTTCAAAATTCTTGGCAAAATATTTCCCACCATCAAAAGTAACAAAACTAAGAAATGATATATGTAACTTCCAACAAAGACCCGATGAATCGTTATTCGAAGCTTGGGAACGTTACAAACTTGCCATTGATCGTTGTCCAAACCATAATATGCTACTCGTGACTCTCATCGATACTTTCTATAATGGTTTGACCCTCCGTCATCGTGACACGATTAATGCTGCAGCAGGGGGTACTTTCATGAAACGTCGACCCGAAGAGTGTTACGATCTAATTGAAAACATGACCGCTCATCATAACTTTTGGGATTCATCTGCTGAACGAAGCGAGTCAACTCGATCTATCACTACTTCTACCCCTTCTCCCGAAATAGCCGCGCTTACTAAGAAATACGATGATCTTTCTACGGCTATTTATCGAATTCATCAAACAATCGAGAATCAAGGCAAAACTACTCAACAAGTCAATTCCGTTAACCCAAGTTGTGAAACTTGTGGTGGTCCGCATCAATACTTTGAGTGTCCAGCCGCCGGTGGCTACACTCACGAGAACGTTTATGCTGCTAATCCTAATAATGCTTATCCTACTCAAGGAGACCGAAACCTCCTCAGCTATCGTTCGAACAATTATCTTGCACCACCCGGTTTTAACAATCCAAACCCTAATATGCTTAATCGTAATAATCAAGTTAATCAAAATCAAAACAGGGTTAATCAGGGTTTTGCTAATCCAAATCAAGGTAACTTTAATCAAAATCGGTTTCAAAATCAAAATCAAGGAAATGCTTTTCAAAACCAAAACAATTTCAATCATGGGAATTTCAATCAAGGAAATGCTTTTCAAGGTCAAAACAATTTCAATCAAGGAAATTTTAATCAAAATCAGGGGAATTTTAATTATGGGAATCAAAATCAAGGAAATTTTGGAAATTATAATCAAGGCTTTCAAAATCAAGGTAATTTTCAAAATCAAGGTCAAAATGTAAACAATGAGATTTTAAAACAACTTCAAAGTTACCAAGAGGTTCAACGATTGCTAATTAAGGAGGTCACCGACATCAAGAAGTCTTTAAATGATCGACCCTCGGGTTCGAGTACTCCTTCTACTCTTCCTAGCAACACGATCGCCAACCCGAGGGGCGATGCAAAGGCGATCACTACTCGAAGCGGAACTAAGTATGATGGTCCTACGGTTCCGGCTACTTCCGATCCTTCATCGTCTAAATCTAAACCTTCTTTTCCTAAAGTAACCGTCCATGACACCGAGGCGACAAAGGACACGGAAATTCCCTCGGGAATGACCGAAGACGTCCATCCTCCGGTTGTCCCATCATCCGAGCCTAAAAAGAAAAACTCCGCCGAAAATGAAGCCGAAAATGAAGCCGACAAGAATACTCCGATTAAGATTAAGCTTCCATATCCGACTCGACTTTCCGAACAAAAGCTCCATGATAAAAATGTTCATCAAGTTGAAACGTTCAATCAAATCTTTCAAGACCTTCGTTTCGAGATAAGTTTCGCGGATGCCGTTCTCTTGATGCCTAAATTTGCTTCGATGCTTAAGAGTTTGCTTAATAACAAAGAGAAATTGTTCGAAATGTCTAAAACCCCGTTAAACGAGCAATGTTCCGCGGTTCTCCTTAAAAAGCTACCCGAAAAGCTCGGAGATCCCGGAAAGTTCTTAATACCGTGCAATTTCCCGGGGATGATTGAGTGTTACGCCCTAGCCGACTTAGGTGCTAGCATCAACCTTATGCCTAAATCGATATGGAAAAAGCTTTCTCTTCCCGAACTTACCCCAACTCAAATGACCCTCGAGCTTGCCGATCGATCCGTTACGCGCCCTCTTGGAATAGCCGAGGATATCTTCGTCAATGTTGGGAAGTTCCATTTCCTCGCTGATTTCGTTATCGTTGATTTTGATCCCGATCCCCGAGTTCCGCTAATTCTCGGGAGAGGTTTCTTACGGACTGGACGTGCTTTAATAGATGTTTACGACGAAGAGATTACCCTCCGTGTTGGAAACGAAGCCGTTACCTTTGATTTAAACCAAACCGCGAGATACTCTTCCAACTACGATTGTATGTCCGTCAACCGAATCGATATCATCGACGCTGCAACAAAAGAGTATGCTCAAGAAATTCTCGGTTTTGCGAAAAGTGGCAATCCCACTTCTGATCTCTCTACTCCCCCTACGAATAATTCTTTCTCTTCTCATCTAAACGATAATTCTCTCCCTTCTCATCTTACCGACAATTCTTTCTCTTCTCATCTTAATGATAATTCTTCACCAATACTTTCTGATCCTTCACCTTCACTCACTCCGTTCGAAGGAAGTGACTTTAAGGTTGTCCCATCATCCGAGCCTAAAAAGAAAAACTCCGCCGAAAATGAAGAAGAAAATGAAGCCGACAAGAATACTCCGATTAAGATAAAGCTTCCATATCCGACTCGACTTTCCGAACAAAAGCTCCGTGACAGAAACGTTCATCAAGTTGAAACTTTCAATCAAATCTTTCAAGACCTTCGTTTCGAGATAAGTTTCGCAGATGCCGTTCTCTTGATGCCTAAATTTGCTTCGATGCTTAAGAATTTGCTTAATAACAAAGAGAAATTGTTCGAAATGTCTAAAACCCCGTTAAACGAGCAATGTTCCGCGGTTCTCCTTAAAAAGCTACCCGAAAAACTCGGAGATCCCGGAAAGTTCTTAATACCGTGCAATTTCCCGGGGATGATTGAATGTTACGCCCTAGCCGACTTAGGTGCTAGCATCAACCTTATGCCTAAATCGATATGGAAAAAGCTTTCTCTCCCCGAACTTACCCCAACTCAAATGACCCTCGAGCTTGCCGATCGATCCGTTACGCGCCCTTTAGGAATAGCCGAGGATATCTTCGTCAATGTTGGGAAATTCCATTTCCCTGCTGATTTTGTTATCGTTGATTTTGATCCCGATCCCCGAGTTCCGCTAATTCTCGGGAGAGGTTTCCTACGGACTGGACGTGCTTTAATAGTTGTTTATGACGAAGAGATTACCCTCCGTGTTGGAAACGAAGCCGTTACCTTTGATTTAAACCAAACCGCAAGATACTCTTCCAACTACGATTGTATGTCCGTCAACCGAATCGATATCATCGACGCTGCAACGGAAGAGTATGCTCAAGAAATTCTCGGTTTTGCAAAAAGTGGCAATCCCACTTCTGATCTCTCTTCTCCCCCTACGAATAATTCTTTCTCTTCTCATCTAAACGATAATTCTTTCCCTTCTCATCTTACCGACAATTCTTTCTCTTCTCATCTTAATGATAATTCTTCACCAATACTTTCCGATCCTTCACCTTCACTCACTCCGTTCGAAGGAAGTGACTTTATTATGGAAGAGATCGAAGATTTTCTTTCTTCGGAATCAATTTCACCGGAAATTGATCATTCTGAGGTCGATATAGAGGAAGATATACGTCTAATCGAGAATATGCTTAATTCCCCTTCCCTCCCACCCGAAGAATTGAAAATAACGGAAACCAAAACCGAGCCTTCTAGTGAAAATCCTCCGGAGCCCGAGCTCAAGGATTTACCTCCACATCTTGAATATGCTTTCTTAGAAGCCGACAAATATCCCGTGATCATCGCTAAAGATCTCAAAGATGAGGAAAAGACGAAACTCCTAGATGTGCTCCGTTCTCATAAAAATGCCATCGCTTGGCAGATTTCGGATATTAAGGGTATCGACCCTCGCTTCTGCACTCATAAGATTCTTCTCGAAGACGATGCTAAACCCTCCGTTCAACAACAAAGACGAGTTAACCCTAAAATTCACGATGTGATCAAAAACGAAGTTATCAAATTACTCGATGCCGGTATGATTTACCCTATTTCCGATAGCTCGTGGGTTAGCCCGATCCATTGTGTTCCGAAGAAAGGAGGTATGACAGTGGTTACTAATGACGATAATGAGTTGATCCCCACACGTCTCGTCACCGGATGGAGAGTGTGTATCGATTACCGAAAACTAAACGAAGCTACCCGTAAAGATCATTTCCCTTTACCTTTCATGGATCAAATGCTTGAACGCTTAGCAGGAAATGAATTCTATTGTTTTCTCGATGGTTTTTCCGGTTATTTCCAAATTCCGATTGATCCACCCGATCAAGAAAAGACCACTTTTACATGTCCGTACGGTACCTTTGCTTATCGCCGCATGCCTTTCGGGTTGTGTAACGCTCCCGGAACCTTCCAACGATGCATGATGGCTATCTTTCATGACATGATTGAGAAAACCATGGAAGTCTTTATGGACGATTTTTCGGTCTACGGAAACTCATTTTCTACGTGCCTTTCTAATCTCGACAAAATGCTTAAACGTTGTGAAGATACTAACCTCGTGCTTAATTGGGAAAAATGCCATTTTATGGTTAACGAAGGCATCGTTCTAGGTCATAAAATTTCTAAAAATGGGATCGAGGTCGACAGAGCAAAAGTAGACGTTATTGCTAAACTCCCTCCTCCCACCACCGTCAGAGGCATTCGTAGCTTTCTAGGTCATGCCGGTTTCTACCGTCGATTCATCCAAGATTTCTCTAAAATCGCCCGGCCCCTGACCCGTCTTCTCGAGAAAGAAACTCCGTTCTTCTTTTCACCCGAGTGTCATGAAGCCTTTACAATTCTTAAGAAAAAGTTAACCGAGGCTCCAATTCTCGTTGCACCCGACTGGGACTTGCCATTCGAACTCATGTGTGACGCTAGTGACTATGCTATAGGAGCAGTCCTCGGGCAACGCAAAACAAAACATTTTCAGCCGATACACTATGCTAGCAAAACGATGACCGATGCTCAATCTCACTACACAACTACGGAAAAAGAGATGTTAGCCGTTGTCTACGCTTTTGAGAAATTCCGGTCCTATCTCGTTCTTTCCAAAACCATAGTGTACACCGACCATTCGGCTCTAAAATATTTACTTGCTAAAAATGATGCTAAGCCTCGTCTACTCCGCTGGGTTCTCCTATTACAAGAATTCGATGTTGAGATTAAGGATAAAAAGGGAGCCGAGAACCTAGCAGCCGATCATCTCTCTCGTTTAGAAAATCCCCACCAAAACGATCTTGATAAGAAAGAAATAACCGAGACATTTCCCCTCGAATCTCTAGGGATGATTTCTAACGACTCTAGTACCCCATGGTTTGCCGATTTCGCTAACTACCATGCGGGGAATTTTATCCGTAAAGGGATGACGACACAACAAAAGAAAAAGTTCTTCAAAGACGTCAAACACTATTTTTGGGACGACCCCTATTTGTTCCGAGTCTGTGCTGATCAAGTTATTCGTCGTTGTGTACATGGCAAAGAAGCCGCCGACATACTCTTGGCATGCCATAACGGACCAACAGGTGGCCATCATGGTGCCAACTATACCGCTAAAAAAGTCTTTGACTCCGGTTTCTATTGGCCTACTATTTATCGAGATGCACACGACTTAGTCAAAACTTGCGACTCGTTCCAACGTCAAGGAAAGATCTCTCAAAAAGATGAAATGCCACAAAACGCTATCCAAGTATGTGAGATTTTTGACGTATGGGGTATCGATTTCATGGGTCCGTTCCCTTCTTCAAAAGGAAATAAATACATACTCGTGGCCGTTGACTACCTTTCTAAATGGGTCGAAGCTAAAGCGCTCCCCAAAAATGATGCCCGAGTCGTTGTTAAGTTCTTAAAAAGTCTATTCGCTAGATTTGGAATCCCTCGTGCAATCATAAGCGATCGTGGTACACACTTCTGCAATGAACAATTCGCCAAAGTAATGAGTAAATATGGTGTGACCCATCGTCTTTCAACCGCCTATCATCCACAAACTAGCGGACAAGTAGAGGTTACAAATTGAGGTCTGAAGCGTATACTAGAGAGAACCGTAGGTGAACACCGAAACTCGTGGGCCGACAAATTAGATGATGCACTTTGGGCTTTTAGTACCGCCTATAAGACTCCAATTGGTTGCACTCCTTACAAGTTGGTGTATGGAAAAGCGTGCCATCTCCCCATCGAGCTCGAGCATAAGGCCTACTGGGCGTTAAAACATTGCAACTTCGACCTCAAGACCGCGGGAGATCATAGAAAAATACAATTGAACGAGTTGAACGAACTAAGAGATCAAGCTTATGAAAACTCTTTGATTTATAAAGAAAAGACTAAACGAATTCATGACTCGAAAATTAAAAACCGTGTTTTCAATATTGGAGATCGAGTCTTACTTTTTAACTCAAGATTAAAGATTTTTTCTGGAAAATTAAAATCTCGTTGGTCTGGCCCATTTACCGTAGCCCAAGTTTTTCCATATGGTACTATCGAGCTTTCTCAAGAAAATGGGCCGAATTTTAAGGTAAATGGACATAGACTTAAGCATTATTTTGGAGAGGACATACCACCCCAGGTAGTCCCCGATCTCCAAACTTTCCCTTCGAATGACTAAATTTAGGGACCGAGTCAAGCTAGGCGACTCGGAAAACAAAAACAAGCGCTTCGTGGGAGGCACCCCATGCTTATCCTTTTATCGCTTTCTTTTTAGTTTTTACTAATAAATAACCATGAGAAGGGTCCACTCTTCCCATTTCTTGTGTTTCGTGCTTGTGTTTTATGTCTAGGTTACCCGAAAATGAAGACTCTCGTGCTCGTCATGCTCTTCCTCCACTCGAGTCTCATTCTTCGATAAGTTTCTCATATCCTTATCGTTTCGACTAACGTTCATCTATTTGGCATACCTAATAAACGGCCTTAGATACTCGTAGGTTACCCTTACCTTCGAAACATTGAGGACAATGTTTCACTTTAGTCTGGGGGGGGGGTGAATCTTTCGATTCGATTTTTACCTTGCATTTTTACCGTTACTCACGCAACCCCGATTTTCCGAAAAATTTGAAAAGTTTTAAACGAAAAAAAACACAAAAAAATGAGAAAATTTTTCAAAAATACAAAAATAGAATAAGTTTTGACACCATGTTGACTTTCCTAATGGTAAGAGTAGGAATAAAAATTCTGACTTGACTGGGCGTGTTGAGCCCTAGCTTGTTTTCCCTAGCTAGGTTTTCGCGAATTAAAAATCCGCGAAGAACGAAAAATGATAGAGTTCGATTATAAGTAAGATGGTAAAACACACTTCATCGAGGGTACTTGTGACTTTTTACTCCCATAAGCTTGTTTCACCCCTTAAAATAGAAATCTAGGTTTAATTAAAGGTGCGAGATTTTGGCGAAACTTAGTTTCGAAGTCCTTGCCAAAAGGGTCTTTGTTCATAAGGGTTGGGTACACATGGAGGTACTGCCAGCGTTACGGTGTAATAGACTATTCCATCTTGCCGGCTCGCAACCGATGTTGGGATTGTTATAAAAGCCGTAGGACTTGGGGTTTGGCAAAAAAAATGAAAATACGTATATTGTGCTTAATAGTAAAAATCCAATGCCAAAAAGGTTTTCTGCATCTTGCCGGTTCGCAGCCGATGTTGTAGACTTCCAATAAAAGGCGGAGGAAAAATAACCAAGGTCATAATAGACTATCACATCTTGCCGGTTCGCAGCCGATGTTGTGATTGTTATAAAGGGCCAAGGTAAATACGTTTTGTGCTTAAAAAAAAAAAATGCCAAACCTTGACTCCGGGGAGGTCCTAATAAAAGCTTCTGTCTCTGGACTCGTAGTTGAGTTGTTTCGGTCGCCAATAAAAGGGACACTCCTCAAAATCGTGTTAAATCAGAGACCTTGATGTGGACCTCATTCTTGTGGGCAGTGGTTCTCGAGGGAAGGATTAGAAACTACTTAGCGTCTAAATTTCAAGCCTTTATCGGACTAATAAATATAAAAACGAGGAAATTCAATTTCCCACCAAAAATAAAATAATTAGAGGAAAATAGGAATATGGGAGTAAGGAGTCTTCACAAGTAACTTCCATGGATAATTTTAGCATCGATGCTTATAAAAGAACAATGATTTCGTTTTACGCTTAGTCTGGGGGGGACTTGTGAAAAATCAAGGACGACGAATTTTAACCGTTAGGTCGCTTCTCTATGAGTCGTGTTTCTACTCGATGATCCTCATAGTTATCCTTAGGATAATGAAAGTCATCATACCGTCACCCGAATAAGGTTAGGTTGTAAATATATAGATAAATAATAATAAGTAGGATAACCGGGGCATTTTTGGAATTTAAGATTTAGTAGTCTCTTTTGAACGTTTTGCTACTTTCAAAGTTAGTAGAAAGAGATGAGGAATTTTGATTTCAAAGGTGTGAGCTCATAACATTGCGTGAGGACACGGCAATATCTTAGTCTGGGGGATTTTGGTATGTGCTTAAACACATACCTTTTCTTGACCAAATTAAGACCTAAAAGACCAAAAACCCGCTAATAAATGCCAAATATATGTGTTTTTGTGTTTTTATACATGCAGGTAACAAAATATGAGAAAACAACAAAAACCGAGACAAAATCACGAAAAACGAGCACGAGAATGGAAGAAGAAAATATTTATAGCCGGGAAGAGAATTTGAGCTCAAGATGACAAAACAAGTCCCTAGAAATCCCTAAAGTTTCAAGAATAGTCCCCAAATTAAGTTTGATCAAATGTGCACAAGTGGTCCCTAAAGTTTCAAGAATTGTCAAGTATGGCCCTTGGGAAGATATTTTCAAGTAATGACAACTTTGGTCCTTCTAGAATTCAAGAAATATCACATGAGGTCCTTGGATTTGGTTTATGGAAAATGGCAGCCTTGGTCCTTGAAAATTCAGCATTTACACAAATGATCCTTGAATTCTATAAATCCTAAATCTACAAACCAACTGGACCCTTTAAGACCATACCCAAGTATTATTAACCCAACCCAATAAATACCAAATCCACTAAACCCACCATCTTGTCCCTTGCACCCAGCCCAAAACCACACGGCCCAAAAATCAAATTAATATAAAAAATTACCCCATTTTCCCCTTACCCGTTTACCCCTTCTTCCCCAAAACACCTCACACTGTAAATCCAAATTAACCCCACCTCAAAACCTCGTACCCTCCAAATTAACCTCGTATCTTCTGGAATTCTCTGCCAAAGTGTCAGATATCGTGTCTTATCCTCCCACGTGGCAAAATGGAGGAGTTCCATTGGACAAGAACACCCTGGAAGATAAGCCAAGGCTCCAGAAGCAGGATAAGATCAATAAGGCGGTGGGATTTCATCCAGGAGCTTCCAGAGATTCAAGGGAACCAGAGACTTCTATCAGGGCCTATAAATACCATACCTCCTCATGGTTGCTAGTCGTGTAGGTTTTTATGTATTAGCTTTAATATAATAGCTTTCATTGTAATCTCTTTACTGCTTTTATTGTAATCCAGCTTTTAGTTTAATAAAATTTAAGCCTTCATTGCAATTTACTTTTAAAATCCGTTTGTAACTTTAAGTTTTTAAAAGCTTTCATTTACTCTAAAAGTTTTTAGCTTTCTGTTTCCTTAAGCTCTTTCTTAAGTTTTATAAGCTTTACTTGTTTTT
>LBNU01007607.1:163417-186013 GCA_014162995.1 Artemisia annua
TTTTTACTGTTTCATTAGTACAATTAGCTTAGTAATAGTAATTTACTGCTTATTCTATTTGTCTTAGCTCATTTAGAACATAGTTTATTATAGTTACTAGTATCTTGTGCATTTAGCTTGCATAATAGTGTAGACTGCCTTATTTAGCACACTTTGCATTCCTAGGATCCAGTGTCTAAATTTTGCATTTTAGTACTCCTTTAGATCTGCAATAAGCTAGGGAATAAGATAGAATAAGCTGCATTAAGCCTTTAAGACTATATCTTAGAAATTAGAGTAAACTGCCATATAAAAGGGGTGTTTGGATCAGGTAAGATCACTGTGTTTTTGGTGTTTTATTTGAGTACTTTTGGCAGAAATAGATTGCATTAGGTAGAATTAGGTTGGTTAGAACATAAAACTGACAGGTAAAAAGCTAAAAGTCAAAGATCACTAAAATTCTCAATTCTGCTTGCATAAGGAGTAATCTGTGATCTGTCAATTTAAGAATAGGTTAGAATTAGTGTTTATCTAGGGTAATCCAGTAGGTAATCATCTTAATCTAGCACCAAGGATTAGATTTAATTAGTAAAAACTCACTTAAGTCAACTTAGGATTGCATAAAAAAGTCAAAGGTTAGGGTGCAACTGGTTCTATAGGGTCTGATCTTGGGAGTATTTAGAGCATCAGTAGGCTTTTATATAGCTTGAATTTGTTCTTGGGGTTAGTTTACCTGCCATAGTTCACACATAATCATTTCCAAGCAATCCCAACAACATTTGCTAGGTTAAATTTCATAATCAAATCTGTCCCAACTTTGTTTTTTTTAGTAGTGCAGTTGCTACAGTAGCTTATAATAGGGTTAAATTAGGGTTCAATTAGGTTGTTAAAATTAGGACTTTTTAGGTTTTTAGGTAGTATTCTAGGTGGTCTTCATCTGTTTTCATTTAGTGTTAGGTTTTGAACTTATCTAGTGCTTAAAAATAAGCTGTCAAGTAGGCTGTTTGGACTGTTATTGGTGTAAACTGTTCTAGTGCTTTTTAGCTTATTTTGTGTGCTTTTCTGTGCTTATTGTATTCCTTAGTGCTTATTTAGGGTAGTATATTGGTCTGTAATAGTTTGGTGGTGTTTGCTTAAGAATTGCTTATTGTTAGCTTATTAGTAAACTGCTTATTGATCCAAAGTGCTTATTCAGAGTTCCAAATCTGCTTTTCTCAATTTTTATAAGTTCTTAGATATAATTTAGAATTTTCCTAAAAATTTCAGATTTTTCCTAGCTTATTTACTATTTTTCTTATTTAGTTTTAGTTTTTAAGTACTTTTTAATTAATTTTAATTAATAAAAATTAAATAAAAATCCAAAAAAAATAGTTTTTCAGTTTTAAAATTACTTTTTAGTTATTTTATAATTTTAGAAAAATAAATTTTAATTTTCACCTTATTTTTAGTATTTTTAATAATTAGTTAATATTTAAATATTAGTTTTTAATTAAAAATATATATATAAAAAACCTAAAAAATATATTTTCTAGTTTTTAAATTACTTTTAGGTTATTTCAAAATTTTCAAAATTATTTTTCCATTTTTAAATTTCTATTTTAGTAACTAAAAGTAAATTTTAAGTAATAAATAAATAAATAAAAAGTAATAATTAGTATTTTAAATATATATAAAGTCTAAATTTACGTTTTAAACCCTTTAGAATTTAGAATTTACTTTTAGGACTTAGGTTTTCCCTAGTTAACTTAGTTTTCTCCCGAGAATAGCTCGGGAATTTAGGATTCGATCCCGTTTTACGTTTAGATTTCAATTTCCGTGTTTTACGTGCTTTTTCGTGTTTATTTGTTTTTACGTGCTTATTTGTAGAAATTTAGGGTTCCCTTAGCCTGCACGAAACGATTCACTTCACGAATCGCGAACACGAACCAACGAACCAAGTCTTAGCCTTCGTTGGGATTACGACCCGGGGATTCATATTTACCTGTGCTATCCTCGGAATATATATATATTTGGTTGTCTACGATACATACCATTCACTATCTGGTATGATTCTAGTTATGGGCTTGGGCGCTTGGCCGAGAAAGGGCAAAACATGGTTTGCACAGTATCGGTGTAGCATATGAATGTAAGGTGTATCAAGCTACAATGCAGGGAAACACCAACGTGGCATTTGATAGTTTCATCTAGTGTGTGCTGGTCAGGTTTCTTCGAGAAGACGATGCAAGAGATGTGGATTAAGCAGATTAAGCCAGCCTTGAAAACGAGCCTTAATTTCGGGCGAAGATTAGAACTGATATGGCTTTCTAGTCCACATGATTGGATTAATTTGTCATTATGTGTAACGATGGTGGTGGTGGTGGTGGTTCCATAATGAATTTTGATTAATTAGTTATCTATCTAAACTAATAAACCACACTTCTTCTCACTTCCCTAATCAGTTATTTCTAAAAATAACATTAGCCTAACATTGAGCCATGTGTATGGCCTATTTTTGAGTGCAAAATTTGAAAAAACCCATGTCTAATATACGTTTTAATTAGCAATTAGTACCTTCCATTTGGGCATTCAATGTTTGAAATAGATATACTTTGGAAAAGTTAAAGCTAACTTTTCTTAAGAAGCTTTCTTAATCATAACTATTTCCTAAATTGTTGCACATTTACACCAAAGACAAAAGTTCAATGCGGAACAAGAATTATCTAAAGATCAAATCAAGAGATCTCAACCATCCATCTTTTTTAAATCTAAGGGTGCAAATTAATTGTGATTTTAATATAATTACTTATAAAGGGTCATTTTTGGAATATCAAATCATAATTATCAGGGTCGGTTACACCCATCCCATTTCCTCGTTTCATTACTCTCACCAACAATCTTTTCCCCCAAATTACAAACCCTAACCACCTAATTCAAAATTGATCAAAATTAGTGCTAAAAAATGGACATTCGAGACGAAATAGCACTATTAAAACGTGATCCGGTGCTCCAATCGTTCTTCGTTGCCACTTATCGATCAAAATCAGCCACATAATGTTTGATATTGGTATACATTTGATTTTTTTCGTATTATTTTATTTAAATATATAATCAGTAGATGCCGGTAGTTTGTTTGCTGTTTCTGATTCCTATTGTTGATTATTATGTGTTTTTGTTGGTGATTATAAATTGTTAATTAGTTAATTTGATATGGGTATTGGAGAATTGTTGATGAGAAATACATGAATAGAATACGTAGCATGCTTATAAATAACTCACTAATAAATGATTGGTCATTGAATGCATTTGATGAAACTGAGGTTGTGGAATCTCTAGTGAAGGATAAATTTCAAAATAGATTAACCGTCGTAGATGGTCATGTGTCGAAACACACTACTAGATCCATTACCATTCCTCAATATAATTTCAAAATAGTAAAGATACTATCAATATATTTATAGGTTTTGCTTGGTTTGGCAATTGTTCTTTTGTGACCAATGAGCCATTGTGTTATGTTGTCTATGTAGTCAGCTGTTAAAACAATGCTTCTGCTATGTTTTAATGTTGATGTTGAATTACTTGCTTGAAAGTGAGCTCAAATTTGTATCTCTTCGACTAAACTGTGTTCTGTATTGAATAGGCAACTATTCGAATTGACTTCTTGTCGAAGACGATGTATCTTGAAGGCCGGAGAGTTCGTCTATAGTTGTGGTAAGATGTTCGTCTTTAATATTTGAGATCATCTCATGTGAGTTTGCTACATATGTCATGAATATTACTCTAAGTTATATATCCTGGCTTTTCACTCTTGTTATATTCCTCTCCCCTTACTGCTCATTTTGATTCTACCTTGTTGACTCCTATAGAGGAAGACTTTTCATGGAGAGGAATACTCTATATCTACCTAATAGTAATTAATATACCTGCAGAAAAATCATTACTTTATTGCTTTTCAACTTTTCTACTTGAAAGCGGAAAAATGACAAAATGCTATTGTGCTCATACGTTATTAGACGTAAAGATCATAATACAACTATGGAATAAAAAGTAAATAATGAATCAGTCCTTGTTGTTGCTTTAACTTAGCCCCTTTTGATTTACAAAACTCAGGTTGTTATCTGGAAATATATGGTTGGATCAGAATAGATATTTGTATTTGGCTACAATCATCTATACTATATTCCTAGCTCCCTGACAACGAGTTATATATATGCGGTATAATGTTGTGAAAGAATGTTGTGTTTGATCATTGTATGAAGTTTCTTACAGGACTGAATATTATGTAGGCACAAACTTTGGAAAAGATGAGAGCACGAGTGGAAAGAGACATGCAAGTGCAGTAAGAAAAACAAGTGAAACGCCAAGTGCAGAACACATAAAACAACAGGTATTCGAGGCGAGTGCTTGCAGAAAAGCTCGAGATAGAGATAAGATTGGCAACAAAAGATGAATGACATTCACTCGGTGTTAAGTCAGTAGAGCTGAACATTAATGAAAGAATCGGAAGAAAATAAGAAAAAAAATTCTCTTGCCGGAAAAAAAATCACAGTGGACGGAAAGAGGAAGTGGAACCAATACGGAAGAAATGTTAAAATGAGGATAAGATGCTTTCTCTCTCTTTGCTTGTGTGGTGGGGAAACAATTGATTTTCTTTTTTACTTTTTACTTTTTATTTTTTTACTTTTAAAATGTAAGTTTACTGTAAGTTTTGGTTACTATTCAATACACAAAGATAGTTTACTGTAAGTTTTGTTTCAAGTGCAACTGATGATGTTTGTGAAATTTGATTTTGTAAAAGACACTCATTAAAGTCATGTGAAATTTGATTTAGACGAATCCCATGTGATTCTTTGACGAATCCTTTGTGATTCATAGAGAATCCCATGGGATTCTTTGATGAATCACTTGTTATTATTTGATGAATCACTTGTAATTCTTTGACGAATCCTTTGAGATTCATACTGAATCCCATCGGATTCACAATGAATCCCTTGTGATTCTTACAGCATCTCATGGGATTTATACAGAATCCCATGGGATTTATACAGATTACCCATGTGATCAAACAGAATATAAGTAACAAACATTATATATTCAAAGTAAACAAGATATATTCAAAGTGAACAAGAATTTTTCTCATAACATTACACAATAAAAATAGAATCTCAAGTGATTTTGTACTTCCATTTTATGTAAAGCAAAATGAAAATCCCATGGGATTTTTACAGAATCCTATTGGATTTATACAGAATCCCATGTGATTCTCTCTGATCCCTTATGATTCATATAGAATATCATGTGATCCATAAAGATACATGTTGAGTATCTTTTATGTGACATAAAAGTATAAAAAGTGATTTACTCATTTTTATAAATCACAAGTGATTTTTTTACGAATCCCGTGGGATTTTTCTGGACGGAAATTTTGAAAAAAAAAAAGTTCGTCTTTTTACGAATCCCGTGGGATTTTTTTACGAATCCCGTGGGATTTTTCTGGACGGAAATTTTGAAAGAAAAAAAAAGTTCGTCTTTTTACGAATCCCGTGGGATTTTTTTAGACGGAAATTTTGAAAAAAAAAACGTCTTTTTACGAATCCCGTGGGATTTCTACGAATCCCGTGGAATTTTTCTAGACAGAAATTTTGAAAACAAAAAATTGTCTTTTTACGAATCCCATGGGATTTTTTACGAATCCCGTGGGATTTTTCTGGACGGAAATTTTGAAAAAGAAGTTCGTCGAAAGTATATAACAATGCTTATCTATAGAAAGATGATTTAATTCTTGTCGCGATGGTGTATTTTTCGTAGCTTGAAGATTTACCGTTTGCAAGATATGTTGTTTTTAAAAAAAAAATGAGGAAAGTGGATTTTTATATTAAATGAGCTAAAATGCCAATTTTGCCCTTTTTTGTTATTTTTTTGTTTGATCTTAGCCATTAGATGAAAGGTGGATGGATGATTGAGATTGACTTATTTGTTTTTTAAATGATACATGTTTTGCATGCATCTCACCTCTTACACCAAATGCATTCAATACATTCCTTATACAACGAAATATTTTGAATTTTAGTTACACACGAAGCTTTAAATCGATGGTGTCAACTTATAACTCCACAAGAAACAATTTCAAGATGTTCTCTTATTTCTCCATCTTTTTTTTCAAAAGTTCGTATTTCTAGAAATAAGCAATTATTTGGATTGTCATAAAGATATTTATTTTGTTTTATAATATCATTTGATTTTGCTGGAACTTTGCATCAACTTTATGAACTCTTTATTCAATGATTTATGGTACATAATTGCTCTCATTTGGTTGTTTTAGACTACCCTTCATGGTCACCAAAAACACCCTGAGGGTGTGTTTCTTTTTACCCTTAGCTAAGGGATTGAGTCCACAAAATGACAAAACATTTAATAGTATTTCTTTTTCAAATGGGACCCACTTATTTCTCTTACTTCCTCTATATCCCCAAGGCATGAAATGTTAACCTCTCCCAATTAAATGGCTCTAAAAGAGGTGGTCCCCACATATATTTATAAACCTCATAGTCTAGAAATAAAAAGAAACACCCCCCCTGATCAGGCAACATAATAATTTCATTTCTGGAATGCAGATTGGTAACTCGTGGTCAGAAGATCCTATTGAAATCAAAGAGCATGTTTTGGGTTATTTTAAACATTTGTTCGCAAAAAAACAAAATTCGTCCCCTCCTCTCATTGATTAGGCTCAAATGGGAACAAAAAGTCTTTCCCAACAGGAGGCAGGTGTTCTAGATAGGGAGTTTTCTGAAGAAGAGGTTTGGGAAGTAGTTTCGTCATTTGATGGTGGCAAAGCTCCGAGGCCGGACGGTTTCTCCTTGGAGTTTTTCAAGAGAGGATGGCATTTTATCAAATCAGATTTTATGCGTCTATTGGAAGAATTTCATGTTAATGCTAGATTTCCTGCAAACTTCAACTCAATATTCCTTGTTCTGATCCCAAAACAAAACGCTCCTAAAGACATTTCCAATTTGCGCCCTAATAGCCTAATAAATGCTCGATATAAGATTCTTTCTAAGCTGCTAGCAAACAGGTTACGATCAGTCATGAGCAAGCTAGTAAGCGAGAACCAGTCTGCCTTCATTGCAGATCGCCACCTTTACGATAGTGTCATGCTAGTTAATGAGCTTTGGCATCTTCTAAAAAGGTCTAAGAAAACTGCTCTGTTTCACAAGCTCGATTTTGCCAAAGCATATGATAGTGTTTCACATACATTTTTATTAGCAACAATGAAAGGGATGGGTTTCTCCAAGAAGTTTGTATCTTGGATCACAGCGTGCATATCTAATGTTCATTTCTCCGTTCTGATAAATAATTCTGCTTCCAAAGAGGGAGTTATGGGTCAAGGCTTACGACAAGGTGACCCTTTGTCTCCTTTTCTTTTTATCTTGGTTACCGAGGTATTGAGCACCATGTTATCTTCAGCGTTGAATAGGGGTATTTTGCAAGGGGTACGTGTTGATGAATCATTCGCACTTATTCACAATTTGCGGATGATACAATTTTATTCCTCGATACTTCTTCTAATGAAATTAACAAAGCAAGAGCCATGCTTGAGATGTTCTACAGGATGTCCGGTCTTAAAGTAAATTTATCAAAAACTGCTTTGTTTGGGATAAACCTCAAGCATTCTCATTTGCTCCAGTTCGCCCAACTGATGGGTTGCTCTGTTGGTAGCTTCCCGTTCGAGTATTTGGGTATTCCTATTGGTATCAATCCGACACGTATCAACGCTTGGCAAAAGGTGATTGATAAGTTTAAGCTAAAATTATCCGAGTGGAGAGGTAGGTGCTTGTCAATGGTCGGTCGCACTGTAATGGTGAATGAGTTCTTAACAGTCTTCCGATTCATTACATGAGTTTCTTTAAGGCACCGTCATCAGTGATCCAGCAATTGGAAAGGCTGCGAAGAGACTTTCTGTGGGGTGGAAACATTTCAAAAAGAAAAATACATATGGTATCATGGAAGATTGTATGCAAACCGAAGGATCTTAGTGGAGTTGGAGTCGTTCCCTTACGTGTCAAGAACATGGCACTTTTAGCATCTTAGTGGGGGAGATATAATGAGAATAGATATGCCTTATGGAAAATGTTAATTACAAAGTGATATGCAAGATCTTTTCCTTACAAACTGTCAGAGACACATACCATTCCTTCTCATTCAAGAGTCTCTTCGGTCTGGAAAAACATCATTAACATTCAAAAAGAAAATGATGGCTTGCACATTCTTGGTCCACAAACTTAGAAATGGAACGTGGGGGCTAGTAACCAGGTCTTCTTTTGGAACGATTGGTGGGTCGGAAGCGCAAGGTTAAGTTCTCTTTTTGGCCTTTTATGCTTGATCTCGTCGAAACCATTTGGAACAATTTCAAAGACTATGTCTTAAATGACGATGGCTCTATCTCGTGGGATTTGCGATTCAATCGTGATCTTTCGAGATGTGAAAGTAGGCAAGTTCATGAGTTACTGACGTTGCTCTCCCACTGTAAGATTGATTTGCATAAGGTTGACTGTATTCAATGGATCCCGGGCAATAACGGTCATTTCAAGGCTGCTAGAGCCACTTTTATGCTCGAGCATCCTTCTGGTGCTCTTCCTTCACCCTGGTCATGGTTTGTTTGGTTTAAACATGTTCTAGCTAAGATGCATTGTTTTCTTTGGTTAGGTCTTCATGATGCTATTCCGGTAAAAGAAATTTTTAAACATAGACATGTTTCCTTGGACGGAATGGAAGATTTATGTTCTTGGTGCGATGCTCATACTGAATCTATCTCTCATTTGTTACTCCATTGTCAGTGGGTTGATGAGATTTGGAAAAGCTTATTTCTTTGGTGGGATGTGAACTGGGTTATGCCCCAAAACTTACTCCAATTTGTTTTAGACTGGAACGAAGGTATGTCTTCAGGAATTCGTAAAGGATGGAAACTAATTGGTCCTTGCACCATCTGGTACATTTGGTTTTCGCGTAATAATCTCATCTTCAATCAGAAAGTATCGTGTTGGTCCAAGATAGTGACTAAAATCAAGATCAAAAGCTTCCGATGGGCTTTGAATGCAAAGATATGTTCATCCATCGACTTTCATATTTGGTTGAATGAGCCACAAGTATTTTTTACTGCTCTTTCCATCAATCATTAGGGTTTGTTAATGTTTTATTTCAATGTATTAAGTTGCGATGAGATCCATCTTCAAATGGTGTTGTCATTTGAATTAGATCTTGTCTCATTGGTTGTAATTTTTTCTTCAACAATATTGAAGCTCAATGGTATATAATATATGTTCTCTTTTCCAAAAAAAAATAATAAAAAATAAAAAATAAATAAATAAATAACCTCTCACTCACCTTCCATCTCAACGCAACCTCAGTTTTCTCTCTCCATTTACCTCTTGTCACTTTTCACCCACATTGATCACACCACCATTACATTTCAATTAAATACTCACTTTATACAAATATACCCCACTTAGTGAATAAATTGAGCGATGTCATGTGATGGGTTACATGTTAATTGTTTGTTTCGTGCAAAGCCGTTTCTTTTAAACTAAACATTTACTTGATCTGAATTTTAATGATTAAAAAGAGTTGAATAAAATCAAAAATAAAACTTTTCTTTGGAAATTACTCTTTTGTGATACACTCATACGCATACACATTATCGATCGAACTATTGTTCACGTATCTTCGTTTGTTTTCTCTTTCGAAACACAGTAACACACATCTATATCTCCGAATTCACCTTTTTGTCTCAAGAAAAATACAAACTGCAAAGAATTTGCCTACTTAAAGTTCTAGTGATTGTTTGCTTTCTCCCTCTTGTTTGAATATTTTCTAATCATAACCTCTCACTACCGCAAAAAATGGCTTCGATGTTTCCCCACCACCATCTCAAATCTCGAACAATATCTTCGATCCACCAATTCCCTCATATCATCGCTTTGATTACACTTCATCCTACGAGATCATGTGTGGCACGTGCCACAGGTAGCCAATGTCTACCTCCGCCCCTGTTTGTATATAGCAATGGACATACTACATGGTAAGAAAAGCATGAAGAGCTTCATATAAAGATGTCATCAAGGCACACATACACCAGTTCCCTCTTGTTCAATTTAATCACATACTAGAAGTGTATAAATACAATATTCATCAGCATTCAAAGGAGATAAATCTTTACATAAACATATTTCAAACAAAAACAAATGAGTATGCCTGACTTAAGCATCGGAGCCTGCTCCCTGGGTTAATCCTTGGGGTAGTGCTAACGATAAGCTTTTTCTTGTTTCGAGTGATCTCAGGGTAACAGGTTGGAACACGATGAAGAGTCTCGCTCCACTTTCAATCTGCATATCTCGGTAGCATAATTTTGGCGCCATTTATGGGACCCGTCATAATAAAAACATGTTTAACCTCTAGCTAGTCAAATGGTTGGGAAGGATCAATCCGTAACACCAGTTCATATGCCAAGCGAAGGACCTAGCGGTCGTGAATCTGGTGGACACCTTGTCGGGCCTGATGATCCTATTCTTACCATTCAAATCCATTCTCAACCTGAACTAGATCATAACGATTCTATAATGCATTTCGTGGTTCAAAACTTCGATCAAATTAATACCAATTATTATGCTTTCTCCACAAAAAGAAAAGAAATCACTCTCCAACAAGTATACGACAATTCCAACAACCGACCACATATGACACTAGAAGACATGTACATACATGTTAACAATTTCATAAGGGCTGAATAAGTAAATAATGCAAACCGACTTCGTGATTCTAAAGGTTGAATTATTTATAAAAAGCCACACACCAGTCTCAAGAAATTTTATTAATAACTCGAATACTTTTGAAAATGATCCAGATTAATAAGTACTTCTGAATACAATAAGATATGGAGTAACTAACCTTACTTAAACTTTATGTATTAATATCTCTTTCTAATACACATCAATGTTATTTTGTATATACAGTTGACGCCATCGCCCGCTGAATCAAGGCAAAAACAATGAAACCTAGAAACATTAGAGAATTCTTTTAAGACATAATTAAATTCAATTTAAAAAAAATATTTGTTATTATACCTCTAATAAAGAAATTAAATAGGCTTTTGAAATTTGTGTTACTCAACATCACGATATGTTAGAGAGTGTGCAAGCTCATAGACTTTAGGGTCTTATATTGTAAATATTGTAAATAGAAGTACTACTATTGTAAATGTTGAAATGTTGTAACAGCTTTACAAATACCCTCTTCACTCTCATTCTGTAACTAACAATTCAATACAACAGATTTTCCCTCCAATTTTATTTCTTTCTCCATTGTTCTTCTCATGGTATCAGAGCTCTATCAGTGGAGTTCTGATCACTAAAATTCATCAAAATCTTCACACGATTGTGCTAGTGTGTGTCTAGTGTGTGAGATCTTGTTGTGTTCACGTTTCCGCATAGCATCTGTTTGTTGTTTTGTCTCTTCACCAATCTCATTGAATCTATTCGTTTCTTGGTTTCTTGATCAATCACCATGGCTGAAACTGTTGCTAACAACCTAACAGAACCATAACTTTTTCAAAATCCTTTGTACTTACATCCTTCTGATGGTCCACATTCATTGACTGTTCAAGAAAAGTTAAATGGTGCACAAAACTACAGGGCTTGGCGCAGAGCGATTGAAATTGGCCTTTGAAATTGGGTTTTATCAAAGGCACTGTTCCTAGATCCACTACTGATCCTAATCTTGCTGAACTTTGGGATACTTGCAATAATATGGTGATTTGTTGGCTAATTGGTTCTGTGAATGAGGCTATTGCAAGATCTATAATGTTCATTGGGACTGCTAGTGAAATTTGGAATCAGTTATAAAAGAGATTGCATTAAGTGATGGTTCTAGGAAATACAAGTTGAATAAGGATACTTATGAGATTAAGCAGTCAGGTGGTTCAATTAGTGAGTATTATACAAAGATGACGTGTTTTTGGGAAGAATTGGATAGTATAAATGTGTTGCCTGTGATTTCTGTTGTTTCTCAAGAAGTTTCTGTGTTCTTGGCTGCTTTGAGTAAACAGAAAAAGGATCAGAGGTTGTTTCAGTTCTTAAATGGCTTAGATGAGCACTATAGTAATCAGATGAGTCAAATTCTAATGATTGTGCCTTTGCCAAGTGTAGAAAATGCATGTTCTTTGTTACAACAGGAAAAATCTCAAAGAGCTTTGTTTGGTAATGGTGTTCTTGAGTCAACAGCTTTGTTAAGTAAGGGGAAGTTTCAAGATAAGTGTGGTATTTGTGGTTTTAAGTGGCACCCTCCAGAAAAGTGCTGGGAGAAAGTGGGGTATCCTACATGGCATCCTAAGTACAAGCTCAGTAAGCAATTCAAACCAAAAGATGGGCAAGCAAGAACTCAGGGTAATGGTTTTCAGAGGTCTGCAGCACATGTTGAGAGTGGTAATTTGAGTTTTACTCCACAACAGTTTAATCAGTTGCTCAAAAGCCTACAATTGAAGAACTCTGCAGATGAAGATACTGAGTTTGCTCATGATTTTGCAGCAGGTATTACCTGTTTAATGAGTAAAATTGATTTATTAGAATTGCTAGAAAATTGGATTTATGATACTGGAGCCACAGACCACATGATACCTGATGATGATGAAATCTTGGACCCTTATACACTAGAGATTAAACCACAAATAAAGTTGCCTAATGGTGATACTTCAGTGATTTCACATGTTGGGAAAATTAGACTAAATAATGATATTTTACTCAAGGATGTTCTGGTTGTTCCTTCCTTCAAGTTCAGTTTGTTATCTGTTCCAAAATTGACTGAGGATAATCAGTGTTTTGTGTCCTTTTATCCACAATTTTGTGTGGTTCAGGACTTGGAAACCAGGAAGGTGACAGCCTTTGGTAAGAAGAAGTCAGGCTTATGGTCTTTGGCACCATAGGCTTGGTCATGTATCTGACTCTAAGATGAAACATATGAAAGATCTACTAGTTGTAGTGTCTAAATCTAATGCAGAGTGTTTGTCTTGTCCAATGGCAAAGTTTACTAAACTACCATATGCTTTGAGTGAGTCACATAGTACCTCTGTTTTTTACTTGATTCACAGTGACATATGGGGTCTATATAAGGTTCCAACAAATGGACAGTTCGGTACTTTCTCACTATTGTGGATGATTGTAGTAGGGCCACATGGACTTATCTACTTGTTCATAAGTCTGACTCATTTATGGCATTAAAGGCATTTCTTAAGTTTTTTTTCACTCAATTTGAGAAGAAAGTAAAGGTAATAAGGTCAGACAATGCTTTGGAGTTTGTAAAAGGAGAATGTAGACTTTATCTAACAAGTCAGGGTATTGTCCATCAAACTTCTTGTGTAGACATGCCTCAACAAAATGGGATAGTAGAAAGGAAACATAGGCATATACTAGATACTGTAAGAGCTCTAAGATTTCATTCTCATCTACCTTTGAAGTTTTGGGGTGATTGTGTGACTACTGCCACTTACTTGATCAATAGAATTCCATATTATGTGCTTGGAAATAAAACTCCATATGAGATATTGCTAGGAGAGAAACCTGCATATTCTCAATTAAGAGTTTTTGGATGTTTTGCAATTGTTAGTAATCCAACAAGAGTGGCTGATAAATTTTCTCCTAGAGGTGTTCCTTATGTGTTTTTTGGGATATCCTGCTAATCAAAAGGGGTACAAGTTTTACAATCTACAAAGTCACACAACTTTTGTCTCAAGAGATGCTACTTTCTATGAGCATGTGTTTCCTTACTCTTCTGGCAGTATTGATAAGTTTTTGTCACCAATGCCAACTACTCTGCCTTGTCAGTTCTCTAATGCATTTTATGATGAAGAAGTACCTCATAATCCTGTTTTGGATCCTGTAACAAACACTCAGTCAACTATGGCAAACACTACTTCTGCTATACCAGAGACTAATGTTTCATCTGAATCAGTAACTACAACATCTCAACCTACACCTCCTTTATCTCAACCTGTACCACAGCCAACTAGAAGATCTACTAGACAAACTACTAGACCTTCTAAATTGAAAGATTTTGTTCTGAATCATACACCCAAGGCAAACCTAGTATCTCAAACACCTCTTGTTCCTGAGTTTTAAGCATTTTTGATTGCACTTTTGGCTCAATAAGACCCTGTGACTTTCAAAGAAGCTGTACAAAATCCTAGTTGGTGTAAAGCTATGGATTGTGAATTGAGAGCTTTGGAAGAAAATGAGACATGGGAACTTACAACTCTACCACAAGGCAAGACTGCTAGTGGGAGTCATTGGTTGTTTAAGACAAAATTCAAGGCTGATGGTACTGAGGATAGAAAGAAGGCAAGATTGGTTGTACAAGGCAATAAACAGTAGTTTGGTGTAGATTATAAGGAGACTTTTGCTTCAGTTGCTAAAATGGTGACTGTGAGCTCCCTATTGGCTGTTGCAGCTTTGAAAGGCTGGCAGACTTGTCAAATGGATGTGTCAAATGCTTTCCTTCATGGTAATTTGATGGAGGAAGTATATATGAAAGTTCCTATGGGTTATGCTGGTAGGGGGAGTCAATTCAGGCTTCTACTCAAGTTGATAAGCAGCTGGTGTGTAAGCTTAAAAAGTCCTTGTATGGGCTTAAACAAGCACCAAGACAATGGTTTTCTAAATTGTCATCTGCTTTGATTTCATTTGGCTTTAAACAATCAAAAACAGACTATTCATTGTTCACAAAGAAGGATGGTCAAAAATTCACTGCAATTCTTGTTTATGTTGATGACTTGTTGATAACTGGCAATGATGATTCAGAGATTCAAGCTCTCAAGACACAGTTAAGTACCAGTTTTCATATGAAAGATTTGGGTGATCTGAGTTATTTCTTGGGTCTTGAAGTTTCTACGTCTGATCAAGGTATCTTCATTTCTCAACAAAAATATGCAATGGAGTTACTTAAAGAAGGTGGAGTCCTGCATAGTAAGCCATATAAGCTGCCCATGGATCCTAATTTGAAGCTTAAAGCTGATGTTGGTTCACCTTTATCTGATCCTGAAGTGTATAGAAAGTTTATAGGCAAGCTCATATACTTAACTGTCACAAGGCCAGATATTTACTACACTGTTCAACTTTTAAGTCAATTTATGAAGAGTCCAACCTCAGTACACATGCAAGTTGTAAAACACTTGTTAAGGTATTTGTTGCAAGCTCCAGGTCAGGGTATTTTACTTGCCAAAGATTCTGCAGTGGAACTTAAGGCATATTGTGATTCAGATTGGGCCAGCTGTCCTATGACTAGAAGGTCTACTACAGGCTATTGTATTTTGTTGGGTGATTCACCAGTGTCTTGGAAATCTAAAAAATAAGCTGTGGTTTCCAGGTCATCTGCTGAAGCAGAGTACAGAGCAATGCCTCTTACATGTTGTGAAGTTACCTGGTTAGTGAATTTGTTCAAATACTTGGGCATCAAAGATCTAGAACCTGTTGATTTGTTTTGTGATAATCAAGCTGCCTTGTACATAGCAGCAAACCCTGTCTTTCATGCTAGAACTAAGCAAATAGAGGTGGATTGCCATTATGTAAGAGACCAATTGAAGGCAGGGAAGATCAATCCATCCTATGTTAACACCAAGTCACAAGTTGTTGATGTGTTCACTAAAGTTGTCACAGTGGACCAGCATAACAAGCTATTGAACAAGTTGGGAGTGTCCCACTCTCAACTTGAGGGGGAGTGTGCAAGCTCATAGATTTTAGGGTCTTATATTGTAAATAGAAGGACTACTATTGTAAATGTTGAAATGTTGTAACAGCTTTACAAATACCCTCTTCACTCTCATTTTGTAACTAACAATTCAATACAACAGATTTTCCCTTCAATTTTATTTCTTTCTCCATTGTTCTTCACAGAGAGGCTTACAGATGTCTTTCATACAATTAGGAAAAAATTTGAGTGGAGCTTTGATAGGAATAAGGGGAGATGAAACTTTTGGCGGCTTGGGAACAATACCCTACTCTTTAGGGCTTGTTTGTTAAAATTTTTTATTAAGTCGTTTTTAATTAAGAGATGACTTAATACAGACACCCTCAGTTTTATTACTTAATATTTTAAGTCATCTTTTTCTGTTAAGTCACAAACAAACAATTTTCATATGACTTAATAAATTCAGTTTTTTTCATATTAAGTCAATTAAGTCGATAACAAACACCACCTAAGACTATGTTTACTCACAATCTATCATAACCCAATCTTTTTATAAAATATTATTTTTTATTCTTCCATCTATACAACCAATCTCAACTTTTTTTTTTACCATTTATGAACAACCCAACCTAATATATAATATTACTTCCTTTATATTTAATTTTAAATGAATAAAAATATACAAAGCCACTCTTATTATGACATGTGGCAGGGTTGGCTCCATGGTTTATATATCACCAAACGACCAGGTTTCATATGACACATTTTATCATTTGTACTTTTTAATCTAACTATCTTATAATGCACAAAAGCCTACTATTAATAGAATACTTAAAATTAAGCCTTACACATTTCAATGCTAAAAGTACCAGTGATTCAACACAATTAGACATTTAATACCATAAATGAAATATAATTAGACATTTACAACTTTAGTAGCTACATGTACACACCACTTTGTCTTTGCCATTAATGGCCTTAAAATATTACAATTATACATTAAATAGCATTAGAAACACCCCTATACTTAATATACAATTATTTAAACATAATGTACAACCCTCTATATAATTCCTATCCATAAATGCAAACTTTTCCCTCGAAAGTCCACATTCAAATCCACATCCAAATCAAATCAGATACAACCATAACCACAAATCCGAATCCTAGACAAACCCTATACATATCTCTTCAGCTTGCCTCGCCGTGACTCCCGTGAGTCATGCCTTAGCCCCACTCGGTTCCAACAGTTCGAGTCACATCCAAACAAACCCGAATCCAAAACCAATCACAAAAACAAGAAATAATAAGAAAAGAAAAGAAGAAATCAATCAAACTATAATCCACATCGAGTCACCGAGTCGACTCGGTGGTTCTTCCGAGTTGACCGAGTCGCGACAGAAAAACAAGATCCACACGGTTTTTCATGTTTAAAAACATTTAGTTAAAGGTTTTATCAAAAGAAATTATTATAAATCGGATTTTATTAAAAAGTAAAAATTAGGGCTTGCTAAAAATGGTGTAAAGGGGAAAGAATAAGGCGCGTGGGCTACCAAAATGGAGAGAGAAGTGGCGAGGGGAGGTGCGGCGGTGGTGGTGTACGGACTGTAGTGGCGGTGGTGGCGCGTGGATGGTGTTACACGGTGCTTCGAGAGCTAATAAGCTCCAGAAATGCTAGAAATAGGTTGATCTATCGATTGGGAGGGAAAAAGGTCTCTCCGGAAAAATTATTCCGGTGACAGTGGTGCCGGATTCTGCTGGTGCTGGCCGGATATTATGAAGATCCGGTGAGGGAGTTTAGAGAGAGATAGTGAGAGTAGGTGGAATGTGTGTTTTATTATTAGTTGTAAAATGAATTAAAAAATAAAATAAAAGGTTTTTATATTAAATGGGGAGGGGTGGATATGTAAATTGAAAAGTGAGGGTAGATTGTGTAAGATAAGGGCGGAGGGGC
The DNA here is from genome assembly GCA_014162995.1 of Artemisia annua. Classification (NCBI taxonomy): domain Eukaryota; kingdom Viridiplantae; phylum Streptophyta; class Magnoliopsida; order Asterales; family Asteraceae; genus Artemisia; species Artemisia annua. Next base: position 181,053 of record LBNU01007607.1, read on the forward strand.
CATATATGTCAATTCGGCTAAACTTTTCACAAAAACGATTCTGGGCTCATTCGACATAGCAAACGGACTCGAAAAATTACGAAACTTGCGCCATTATTCACGAAAACGTTGTGTATCGAGAAGTCCTACGTGAAGAGTAGAATGCATATGTATATTTGATCTGTGACACTGTTTGGACACGCTACTAGATATTTTACGCCCATAAAATTTATTTTAGGGTACCCGCAGCTGCAACGCGCGGGGACCCCGCTAGTTTGTTATAAAAAGTAAAGAAAACACATTTTAATTTACTTCGTCTTTGAATGAATGATGTTAACAAGTAATTACATTAATGAAGAGAATAAAAAGAAAGGCTAATATGTAATTTCATTAGCTAACAAATTCATGGGAAAGAGTTTTAAAAGCTAAAATGATTTAATTACGATTAAACTACTTATTTGGATATACAAGAGTATTATTAAATTTTGTGGGAATATAGGCCTAGTTATGAAATTTACAAAAACATTAATGTAATAATAAAGTTTTTCAAAAATATATATGAAACTCACATGAATTAATAAATCTAAAAATTGTTTGGGTTGGTACATGTCTACCAACCCAAACATCGTCAAAAAATGTTCACTTTTGCATAAGTTAAATGGGCCACGACTCCTAAAATGGGCCCTTTCATAAATTGAGAGGGCAGAGGCCTTGCCCAACTCCAATAGGCCATTATCCTAAAACTGCTAAACACTTCAATTATTAACCCCACGATAACTACCATTCGACCGATTAACAAACAAAACATCATATACCATTAAAGATTTTTATCTTATCTTTGTTAAGTTTCATGGTAAAAATCACATACAGACAGTTGTTATTCTTTGCAAACAGTTGTTCCTAGTTAATTTAAGGGGGAAATGTACAAGTTTCCATGCTTCTGCGAATAATTGTAATAATCGCGACACAAATATGATCTCGTGGACACTTCTGCATCAGTAGAACCACTGACTTTGGTCTTCACCATTAGGAAAAGTCGAAAGGATGATATAGATAAAGACCAAGTACTTAAAATTTGATGACAAAGCCAAATCAGTATATAGTAATCTCACGGAAGAATAGTACAAAAATGTATAATACGAAAAAACAGCTAAGCAATTCAATTTCTTATCATACTTATATATCAAAATTAATCAAATAGATAGATTTAACAAGGAATTTGCTCAGTAAACCATTTCATGATGGAAAATGGAGCCTTGATCAACGATATCGCCAATTCAACTATCACCGTTACACAAAAACAACATGGACATAAACAGCTCAATATCAACCTACACCAACATACAAATACATGATCTAGTTAATAACATATCCACAATTTCAATTTGTAAGTATCAAATCCAAATCACATGTAAAAACATGTAACGTTATTATATTATATATAGGACTATTTTGTATCTGGTACATGTTACAAAGTGTCAAAATGACTCGAACAGTATAAAAAAAAGTACAATAACTAAAACGGGACAGTAAAGAAACAGACCCGACAATCCAAATGACAACTCCGATAAGAGAGAGGAGGAGAGCAACGAAGGCGAAAGGAAGACCTAAGAGAAACCCTAATGGTCTGCATCGACATGAGTCATCGTCACTACCACCACCACACATTTTAAAATTTTTTTTTTTTAGAGTGATTATGGATTGGAAATTAATAGTGTAAGTATATTGTGTGTTGAAAATATGTTTTAGAAGAAGATAAGGGTGAGAGTTTACGTCTTGTTGACGGATAACACAAGAAGACGACGGCGATGTCAAAGAAAATAAACTACTCTGACTACTACAACTCAACCACCTTCTTTTAGAATAAAAAAAACCAAAAGTTAGGGATATTTTAAAATTTTGAAAGTTGTATAAAAATAACCACATTTTTTAAATTAATTTAACTTTGGGGTAGTCTCATCTTTTGTTAAATAATAAGTTACTTTAAAGTTTTAATATGGTTTATTTATGTTATCTTCCAAAGTACAACCTGCTTTAAGAATAAAAAAACTTCAAATTTACTAATTGTTAAATCGTTGAAGAATACATATAAGATAGGGACGAAACTAGGATGGATCATGTGAGGGTCCTGTACGTATGACTTACTGAATTTTGCGGCATCTTTTATAAGAAACCAGACGACTACCCATGCATAGCAACGAAATTTATCGCGACAAATAATTATGATTGTGATATTTTGGTTAAATGTTTTGTAAAACATTTATTCATACAACGTAAAAAAAATCTATAAATTATTGTAACATATAATGATTTTAAGTAAAATAACAAATTTTAATACTAGCTAATTTTAATATTCAAGAAACGAGATACATTAGTTTTAAGTTTTCTATATTAGTTTCAGCCTTTCATTTAAGTAAAAGAACAAATTAGTTTTAAATTTTCCTTTTCACTCATATATATATATAGTATAGATACTTATATTTTTTAAATAGAGAAAATTCAATATTTATCAAATATAAACTTTAAAATGTCATATTTACTCAATTTTACAAATAGATAACACATAATGTATGTTTGGAAAAATATGAAATTTTGATGTTTATATATATATATATATATATATATATATATATATATATATATATATATATATATATATATATATATATATATATATATATATATATATATATATATATATATATATATAATTGGCCCTTTAAAACAAATCTGACCTAAAAGTATTGTGTTTTTAATCTTGTTCAATTTATTTTTTCTTATAGAGACCAGATAGGTTATAGTGATTTATTATAAAATATATAGATTGCAGTCAATATAATTGTACTCATGTTATTTCCAAAGAATAATTGAAGCATCTAAACTGAAAAAAGATTAAAGAGTCTTCTAAAATGGTAATCTTCGTTACTGTAGATTCTTGAAACTAATCGAGTTACGGTTTTGACACTTTGTGTATGTCTTCATTCATTTCCTAACAGGAAACCTGCTCCTAAGAGAGTAAGAGCTATATGATTTAAATCTTACGAGATAAATACTAGTTATAATACCCGCGCACGCACGGGGTTATGACAAAAAAGTTTGTTATATAAATATTCATTATTGCTAGTCTATATAAATATATACATTAATTTGTTTTGATTTTATGTGATAGATAATTACTTNCCATTTATCGCGGGCTTTTGAGTTAATATTTATATCTAATGGGCCAGCAACCCAGAATATATTTACGTTACACATGCTGAAACGTTTGCTATGTCCTATGAGGCTATGACCCAGTATATTTTTCCAAACAAGTGAAACAACTGATATTTATTTTCCGACCATGGGAATGTTTGTATTTAATGATTAAGTGTATACACAATCTAAGTCTATTTCTTTTTTGCAGCTAGTGATAATATCTCAGTAGTGTTTTTAAGGTGTCATTACTCATCTTGAGAATCGAGATTGTGGGGAAATGGTAATATTTTAGCTCTTCTCGTATCAGTTTCATCATCGTTTAGTATATGTTAGAAAGTTATCGCTGCTTTTGTTGTAGTTTTTGGGGAATTCAATGATCATTTGTTTAGTATATCTTAGCTCATTGATACTTCTATAATACTATAGTATATGTTAGTTAAGAAATTTTTTGAATAGACATACATCAGTTGCATGCGTGGTTTGTTGATAGTATCCTATTCTCGTTATTATAAAGTATGGATGCATTAAGTAAAACTTTTCATAAGCGGTAAATACTGGGGTAGGAACTTGATGTTTCCCTTTTACGTCAAGATGTTTGTTCTAAGGTGTAGCGAGCAGGAAACCTTGATATGCTAATTAATTTGGGGATTGGTATATGGGTAAAGCGACCGAGTGAAACAATCGCAACTTAATACATTCCTGTTTATAGTTTTGTAATCTTTATATTTACTTATGATTGTGCTCAAATGTAGCAGACAACTCACATAAGCCTGAAACAAACGAGTCCCCAGACCTGCAGGAAGGTAGTAGTGTTGAGAAGCCCCTCACAAGTGTTACCAAGTACAAGGAGTACATTTGCGGTGAAGAAGCCATGAGAATTTCTCCGACTGAACCGTATTGTCTAAGACGTCCAATACGCAGAGGCCATCTTAATATTTCCCTACATTATTCCATGCAGCAGGTAACTTCTTATCGTCATAACTTCCCCCTGATGTACAAGTTATATAAATGATTCATGACAATCATAAAAGATGAGACTACATGTTTGAACAATCTAAAGAAACTATTCCAAAAAAAGTATTAGCAATTCGATGTACGCATGCCATTATTTCTTTGTACTAGAGTATTAGTGCTATTCTAACTTCGGAACTATTTTCCTTTTATGGTTGCTAGTAGACAATGCAGCTTCTTAACGTTTATTTATTATTTTGCAGGTACTTGAAGACCTACAAGCTATCTGGGACTGGATATTGATTGAGAAACTACATATTCCTCATAGTGAGAGAAACATGTATTCTGCTCTTATTGTGGTGCCTGAAACATTTGATAATCGAGGTAATTATGTTTTGTTTTGTTCAGAGCTTTTGCTTTCCTTGTTGAATAGTACAACAAGCACGCATCTAATCTTCAATACATAATTCAGTACAAGTGCCTACTTCCGTATTTATCGCTACATTTTTCCATAAAGTTTGTACAATTTCATCCCTCCTGTAATTCAATGAAAATGCTGGTATTTTATATAATAGGCCATTAGGCCCTAATGCCAAGATTTGGCAATGAACAAGTAGATACGCAATTTTGGCTTGAAGGAGTGCCAAGAAAAGGGAAAATTCTTACTAAAAGGGTACATCCCAAAATGGAAATTGCTACATGAACTAGGAGAGATTATAGAGTGCAACAATTGTGCGAAGGTCACAAGAGGTAGATTGCTTAGTAAAATGCTAGACCTTCCAAAGGTACACAAGATCTTAAAATCGAATGGATATAAATTAACATAAGAAACGCAA